>PVJS01010782.1:0-47219 GCA_004027185.1 Glis glis | reverse complement strand
AAAAAAAAAAAAAAAAAAAAAAAAACAAAAATATAAGAAAAAAGGGCAAAGGGTGTAGCTTGGAGGTAGAATGCCCCTGGGTTAAATCCCCGGTACCACAAAAAAAAAAAATTTAAATATATAAAAACCTATCCATTGAGTTCTCAATGCTGGTCATAAATTTTTTCCATTCAAGGATTCCCACTTGATTCACTGATGAATCTCCAGATCTTGAATTCCTTTAACTTAGTAAGCATTCTTACTTTATTATTTTATTTTATTTTTATTACATTTATTGGTGCATTTAGTTATATGTTTTGATAAGTGTCAGGATATCAGAAGCATGCATGCACATATTACTCATTTAGCCCTCCCTCAAATCCCACCCTATTCCCTCCCCCTTCCCTCCTTTCTGTGCTCAGCATAGTGATTGACTCTGATAAGTTTGTGTATACACATCATGTGCATTAGTGTATTTACCTGTTCCCCCCTGCCGTCTCCCTCAGTTAGGTCACCTTCTTTGCTCAAATAAAGTTTTCTCCTTCTTTGTCTGGGGTCCCTTCTAAGTCCCATTCTCCCTAGCTTCCACATATTAGAGAAAACATCTGATTTTTCACTCTTTGTGACTGACTAATCTCACTTACCATAATGTTCTCCAGTGCCCTCCATTTCCCTGCAAATGATGTAATTTTATTCTTTATGGCTGCATAAAATTCCATTGTGTACATATCCCATAGTTTTGTAATCCATTCATCTGTTGATGGACACCATGTCTGGTTTCAAAGTTTGGCAATTGTGAATTATGCAGCTATAAACATAGATACACATGCATTAGTCTGGTAGTTTGGTTTCAGTTCTTTTGCTGGGTCATATGGTAGGTTCATTCCCATTCTTCTGAGGATCCTCCACACTGTTTTCCCAAGTGGTTTCACTAATTTGCAATCCCACCCACAGTGTATTAGAGTTCCTACTTCTCCACATCCTCACCAGCATTTGTTGTCGTTTGTGTTTTTAATGATTGCCATTCTAATTGGGGTTAGGTGAAATCTCAGGGTAGTTTTGATTTGCATCTCTCTGATTGCTTATGATGTTCAACATTTTTTCATTAATTTATGGGCCATTTGTATTTCTTCTTCTGTGAAGTGTCTATTTAGTTCACTTGCCCATTTTTGGATTGGATTATTTGTTATTTTAGTAGTGATTTTTTTAAGTTCTCTGTATATTCTAGATATGAGTCCTCTATCAGAAGAGTAGCTGGCAAAAATCTTCTCCCATTCTATCAGCTCTCTGTTGAGGTTCTTGATAGTTACCTTTGCTGCACAAAATCTCTTCAGTTTAATGCATTCCCATGTATTGATCCTCATTTTAGTTTCCTGTGCCTTTGGGGTTTTATTGAGGAAGTCTTTACCTGTGGCTATGAGTTGAAGTGTTGGACCTATGCCCTCTTCAGGTAGCTGCAAGGTCTCTGGTCTGATTTCTAGGTCTTTGATCCATCTTGAATTGACTCTTGTATAAGGTGAGAAAGTGGGGTTTATTTCTATTTTTCTGCATATGGTTAGCCAGTTTTGCCAGCACCATTTGTTGAAGAGGCTATCTTTCTTCCAGTGGATGTTTTTAGCCCCTTTGTCAAAAATCAATTGACTGAAGGTGTGTGGATTTGTTTCGGAGTCTTCTATTCTGCTCCATTGGTCTATGTGTCTGCTTTTGTGCCAATACCATGCTGTTTTTATTACTATGGCTTTGTAGTATAGTTTGAAGTCAGGTATTGTGATTTCTCCTGCATGGATCTTGTTGCTGAGAACGACTTTGGCTATTCTGGGTTCTTTGTTGTTCCAAATTAACTTAAGGACAGATTTTTCTATGTCAGTGAAGAATGATTTTGGTAATTTAATGGGTATTGCATTGAATCTGTAGAGCACTTTTGGAAGAATGGCCATTTTGATGATATTTATTCTGCCTACCCAAAAGCATGGAAGATCTTTCCATCTTCTAAGATCTTCTTCAATTTCTTTTTTCAATGATTTATAGTTTTCCTTGTGGAGGTCTTTTACCTCCTTGATTAGGTTTATTCCCAAGTATTTTATTGTTTGGGAGGATATCATGAGTGGAAATGTCTTCTGGATTTCTTTTTCAGTGGGTTTATGGTTGGCATACAGAAAATCTTCTGATTTTTTAAGATTGATTTCATATCCAGACACTTTGCTGAATTTGTTGATCAATTCTATAAGCCTTTTAGTTGAATTTGTTGGATCTTCTAAGTATAATATCATGTCATCTGCAAATAGACATAGTTTCAGTTCCTCTTTTCCTGTGTACTCCTTTTATTTCCTTCTCTTGCCTTATTGCTCTGGCTAGAGTCTCAAGTACTATATTGAAAAGGAGTGGTGACAGCGGACATCCTTGTCTTGTTCCTCTTTTTAAAGGGAACTCTCGAAGTTTTTCCCCATTCAGTATGATGTTGGCTGTGGGCCTATTATATATTGCCTTTATGATGTTGACGTATGTTCCTTCTATTCCAATTCTCTGCAGAGTTCTTATCATGAATGGGTGTTGGATTTTGCCAAATGCTTTTTCAGCATCTATTGAAATGATCATGTGATTTTTGTCTTTAGTTCTGTTTATGTAGTGGGTTACATGGATTGTTTTTCGTATGTTGAACCAGCCTTGCATCCCTGGGATAAACTCAACTTGGTCATGATGTGTGATTTTCGTGATGTGGTTTTGAATGCGCATTGCTAGTATTTTGTTTAGAAGTTTTGTGTCTAAGTTCATCAACGATATAGGTCTAGTTTTCTTTTCTTGAGCTGTCTTTGTTTGGTTTTGGTATTAGTGTGATGTTGGTGTCATAGAATGTGTTTGGGAGAGTCCTGTTTCATTCTATTTCACAAAATAGATTGAGGAGTATTGGGATTAGTTCTTCCGTAAAGGTTTTATAACATTCACTTGGGAAACCATCTGGACCTGGGCTTTTCTTTGATGGTAGGCTCTTTATTGCTGCTTCTATCTCTTTAATTGCTATTGGTCAATTTAAATTTTCTATATCTTCTTGATTCAACTTAGAAAGGTTGTACGTGTCTAGAAATTTGTTAATTTCTTCTAGGTTTTCCATTTTGTTGGAGTATAGTTTTTCAAAGTAGTTTCTGATAATCCTCTGGATTTCCATACTGTCGGTGGTAATATCTCCTTTTTCATCTCTTAGTAATTTGGGTTGATTCTCTCTTTCTTTGGTTAGGTTGGCTAGTGGTCTATCTATCTTGTTTATTTTTTCAAGGAACAGCTTTTGGTTTTGTTGATTTTTGTATTGTTTTTTATTCTCTACTTCGATGATTTCTGCTCTGATTTTAATAATTTCCTGTCTTCTACTGGCTTTGGGGTTAGACTGTTCCTGTTTTTCAAGAGCTTTGAGGTGTGTCATTAGGTTGTTTATTTGGTGATTTTCTGTTCTTCTTATGTGGGCACTCAGTGCTATGAATTTTCCTCTTAATACTGCTTTCAGGGTGTCCCAGATATTTTGATATGCTGTTTCTCTGCTTTCGTTTGTTTCTAGGAATTTCTTAATTTCTCCCCTTATTTCTTCTCTGACCCATTCCTCATTCAGCAGTGTCAAATTCAGTCTCCATATGATTATGAGGTTTCTCTGGGTCTTCTTATAGTTGATTTCTAGTTTCATTCCATTATGGTCTGAGAAGATGCAGGGGATTATGTCACATTTTTTGAACTTGCTAGTACTCACTTTGTGGCCTAGGATATGGTCTATTTTAGAGAAGGTTCCATGAGCATCTGAAAAAAATGTGAATTCAGCTGTAGTTGGGTGGAATATTCTGTATGTGTCTACTAGGTCCATTTGGTTTATGGTGTTCCTTACGTCTGAGGCATCTTTACTGACCTTTTGTCTTGAAGATCTATCTAGTGGTGTGAGAGGTGTGTTGAAGTCTCCCAATATTATTGTATTGGGATCTATGTGTGATTTAATGTTGCGAAGAGTTTCTTTTATGAAAATGGTTGCACCTATGTTTGGGGCCTAACTGTTGGCTATTGTTATATCCTCTTGCTGGATTGTTCCTTTTACCAGTAAGAAATGACCTTCTTTGTCTCTTCTGATAAGTTTAGGTTTGAAGTCTAACTTGTCTGATATCATAATTGCTACTCCTGCTTGTTTTCGAGTTCCATTACTGTGGATTACCTTGCTCCATCCCTTCACCTTTAGTTTGTGCGTATCTTGACTTGTAAGGTGTGTTTCTTGCAGGCAGCATATAGATGGATTGTAATTTTTAATCTATTTTTTCACCTCCTGTCTTTTAATTGGGGAGTTGAGGCCATTTATATTCAGCATGATTATTGAGAGATGGGTTTTTATTCCTAAGATTTTGAGATTTAATTTCTGTTTGAGGTAGTGTTTGTTCTCTGCCTAGTTGTTTGTTTGATGGAAATCATTGTTTGTCTGGTTCTGGCATTTCCTTATTATTTCTTCTTTGTAATTAATCTCTTTGAGCATTTTCTCTAGTGCTGGTTTGAAAGACCAGCACTAGAAAATAAAGTTTTTCAGCTTCTGTTATGGAAGTTTTTTATTTCCCCATCAAATTTGATAGATATCTTTGCTGGGTAGCTAAATCTTGGCTGGAAGTTGTTTTCATCCAGAGTTTGGAATATGTTGCTCCAGGCCCTCCTGGATTTCATGACTTGGTTTGGAAGGTTGGGAGTGATTTTTATTGGTTTGCCTCTGAATGTTACTTGGTCTTTTACTCTCGCTGCCTTTAAGATTCTCTCCTTGGCCTCTACATTAGTCAGTTTGATTTCATGTGGCATGGTGAACATCTTCTCTGATCCTGTCGGTTGTGGGTTCTATATGTTTCCTGTACCTGTGTGTCGACCTCTCTTTCTATGTTTGGAAAATTTTCCAATATTACCTCTCTGAATAGATTATTGATTCCTTTGGTTTCAGATTCTAATCCCTCTTCTATGCCTATTATTCTTAGGTTTGCTCTTTTAAGACTGGCTGAGATCTCTTCAATGTCCAATTCATGCTGTCGAATTGTTTTTTTCTAATTTATATACTATGTGTTCATTTTTGGAAAGGTCATCTTCTAAAAATGAGATTCTGTTTTCCATGTGGTCTAGTCTATTGTTGATGGTCTGTATTGATGCCTTCATTTCAATTATTGCATCCTTCACTTCTTCAGAGCTTCTTTTTGATTCCTGTTCAGGATGTCGGATTCTTTGCTTATTTGATCCTTCATTGCTTTCAGGCTCTCTCTGAATTCGTTTTGGAAATCCTGTATCATTTCCTCTATTGAAGTTCTGAATTGTCCTTCTCGCAATCTTTGCACTTCTGAGTTGGCGGGTTCTGTTGTTGTGAGATTGTGGGGGCTCATTGTTTCTTTGCTATTCTTCCTTTTCATGATTTCAGGTTTCTTATGTTTATACCTTTGTTGCTTTTGGTAACTCTCTCTTTCTCACTCTGTAGGTATCCTATGTCTAATCTCTCTCCCTTTATAGTTTCTTATCCTCGAGTTAGATATTTGCTACTAGGTGAGCCTTAAAGGTGAATAGCCTTTACTGAATGGTTATTCTCACTTGCTCGGTATAATGTCCATTTGTAGGCCCAATTCTTGGTCTTCTTCAGTGATTAGGACCCTTGCCTGGTGCCTTTTACTACCTGTGAAAGCAACCAGTGCCCCTATTGCCCCTCTCACTGCAAGCGTGGGTCTCCGCATTCTCAATTGGGCTGTCCCTATATCTCTCTCTGTCTACACCTATGGCAGGTGTCACCAGCAGGGGGTCCCAGGCTTGTGTCTCTCTTTGCCTACAGAAGCAGCAGGTGTCACTTTGACCCGATTCTGTGCAAACACGAAACTCCATGTTTTCCACAGAGAGGGCTGGTTTGATCCAATTTTCCCCAGGTACCATAGCTATATGTCCTGTGGCGATCCCCACGGACTCTATAAGGGCGCTGCAACCCACGGGCTGCAAATCTGTCCCACCCAAATGTCCACACGTCTACCGTGTTCCACAGCAGACCCCACTCCCACCTCTGCCGGGGCAATCTGCACAGTGTCAGACCCCACGAGTCCCTATGGCCGCACTGGGTGGTCTCCCCCTGGGGCGGCTCATTGACTTATGGTCTCGTTGAGCGCTGCTCTTAATCTCTGGGGGAAGGAGTGGGCTCAGCATCTGCCACAGGTTCTGGTCAGGCCTCCGGGCACTGGGGACTCTGCCGAGTGTGGATGGATATGCTGCTCGCTTTTGTTGCTGCTGCTCTGCAGTGCTGGTTTTAGAAGAGCTCCCTGGCTTCTTTGTTGGTGGCCTGCAGAAGCCGCAATGCCGGTAGCCGCCAGCACGGTCTGACCAAGATGGCACCGCTGCCGCTTCTGGTGACACCACAGTTCGGGTCTGTGTCGCGCGTGGAGTGAGTCGCTGCTCGCCGTCACCGCTGCTATTCTGCAGCTGCTGGGTTCACAGCAGGTCGCTGGCGTCTCCGTTGGTCTTGTGTGGAAGCCACAATGCTGGTAGCTGCAGGTAAGGTCTTGCCAAGATGGCGCCGCCGCAGCCGCTGTGGCCACCGTTTGGTGTGTCGAGTGTGGAGGAGCCGCTGCTCGCTTTCATTTCTGCTGATCTGAGTTGGACTCACAGCAGGTCTCTGGCTTCTCTGCCGGTGGCGTGTGGAGCCGCGATGCTGGGAGCGGCTGGCGCGGTCCGGCCAAGATGGCGCCAACGCCATCCCTTAGGTAAGGCGCTTGGAGCTTTTTACTTCCCTCTGTTTTGTCTTCTGGCTTGGATTCCGTCACGTTTCAAACTTTTTGTTGTTTACTTCAAGTTTTTGTTGGTTTTCTTCTCCTGTTGAGAAGTTGTTTTCACGGCGATTGAGATTCAAGTCTCAGAGAGATCGTAGCGTGGCATCTCCCTTGGTCACCATCTTGGATCCTCTCCACATTCCTACTTTAAATAAGTCTATGTCCTATACCTCTGAGGGCTTATTTTTTTCAAATATTGCATATTATTGCTTTTGTTCATACTAATTTGTCTTCTTAAATGATAGCTTTTTCTCATTTTGCACTGAGTATTTTATTTATAAATTGTTTGTAGAAATTATTTGAGAACTAGGATGTTATCTTTCTCCAGAGAGGATTTGATTTTACTTCTGCCCAGAACAAATGGGCATCAACACTGACTCCAGGATAATGTTTATTCAAGTTCCGGGGCAGCATACTGGTTCATTTTTTCTACTAAAGAGCAGCCTATTGGCCTTCCCATTCAAGGTAAGGAGTTTTTCTGCCTCTGACCTGGGCTCCAGTTCCTACCCCTTCAGCCTGACAATAGGCAAAAGCAATGCTCAGCCCCACCTCCTCAGTTATACCTTCTTGGATAGACAAGTGCCATTTCCACTTTGCTTTTTCCAAGGTAAAAGAAAACCCAAAAGCCAAATCTACTTCTCTGGACCTTTATCTTCCCTTGGATCCTACTTGCTAAGTCTTCATAGTTTTGTTAACATGTCAATTCCTTTAAGGATAATTTTTAAAGATTTTGAATAATCTATAAGCTTTTCTTTAGGAGAAATTTAGCTTCATGTCACTTGTCATTAGATAGAAATGCCAATTCTAACCATCATCTAGGAGAAACTTAACTTTTTTTACAAAACCATTTCTGACACTCTTTCTACTAAGCAGAATTAAATTCCATTTCATCTCTATGCCCATACCTGCCATTTAAAACTAGATCTTAAAGACTTTCTATCTGTCATTATGGTTATATATGTATCCCTTTATGTGAAGGGATATTTTTTATATTTTTGTCAGGAAACCAAAAAAAAGTGGACAATGTACTTAGATGATTTTTTTTTTTTTTTGCAGTACTGGCGATTGAACCCAGGGGCATTCTACCTCCAAGCTCCACCCCCAGCCCTATTTTTTACTCTTTATTTTTGAAACAGGGTCTCACTAAGTTGCAGAGGTCCTCACTAAGTAGCTGAGGCTGGCCGTGAACCCAGATCCTCCGGTCTCAACCTCCCAAGTACTGGGATTACAAGCGTGCACCACCACGTCCGGCTTGGACTTAGATTTTTTATTATTATTATAACACTACTTTTACACTGACTTTGTCCTATTTTAGCACTTTCTCAACACACCCTGAAAATCCTAACTAAATAATTTGCAACTCATTGGGGAAAGCATATTATTCTCATTTTTAATACTGTCTTCCAAATCACACTTGTATCATACACAAAGTATTGTCTAGTATTCTAAATTGGAAACAGAATTAAGCCATTGTAATTTTGTTTTAAGACTATCACCACTCTCTGCTAGATTATTGGAAGCACAACTTTCATCAACAAAGTGAAAAGTTATTCACTAAATACTGAGGAATATAAAGGTAAATATTTTCAAGATAAGAGGGAAAAAGACATCTTCAATTCATATACATAAAATAGAATCAGAAGGTGCAGAACAGTTGATATAACTGTAGAAGCTACTAATTCTCATAAAGAGATCCTAACTTTGTTCTACACTTTCAAACTACCTATGTCCTATTCCATCATACATACATTTTTTTTCTATCATAAGTCTGAATACTCTGTGCCTTTTTAACTTAAATGTTATTTAATCCATTCTATCTTGGAATTCTATTCTTCTTTAATTCTTGTTATCCAAAATTTAGGATGTGTATTCACAAACGTTCCTTGGTTGTACATGTTAATGCTTATCACCCACTTTGAACAAAAACAAATCTCACCTAGATAGAGATGAATGGAAATCTTTGTTTGGACAGTCTGAAGTAGATATGTAGGAACCTCTAAGATGCGGTGGGGCGAAAAGTACTTAATACTCAGTAAAGCTAACAACAAACCACCACTGTCTCTTAACCACATAGCTCAGAGCATGGTTAACTGAGAGCATGTATTAAAATCAAACAGGTCTGTGTGTTTCTGATACTCTGAATTGCTGGATACTTAAAAAACTTTGGGTCTCACAGACACTGCTAGTATAGATTTCCATGTTTCTCCCTTGCTTATGATATTTGATTTGAGAAGGCTACATCTTTAGGATTGCAATGTACCAATTTCTGTGCCCTGAAGTCCTGCTTTGTTTTGTGTAACTGCTGCTAGGTATGAAAAAGAAAGCAAGTGTATGTGAATGTGCGTGACGCTGTGTATGTGTGGTGTGTGAGTGTGCCTGTGTGTGTATGTCCATGCTGTAAGTGAAGAGTGTGTGTGGGTGGGGGGAGGGTTCTGAAAGTTATAATATGGCGTAAAACTACAATTACAACCTTGGAATATAGGATTAAGACTTTTAAAATACCAGGAAAAGTGTGCAATTAGAAATAGTAAAGTTTAAAAATCCCTGAAACAAGACTTCCAATTTATAACCTTATATCCAATTAGCAATACCTGACATAGTCTTATCCAAGTTGTCACTAGGGCACAGATGAAAACAAAGAAAGGGGTAAAAAACAACAATACCAGCAGCTAATGCTAGGCTCTAAGTGGGATGTTCATTTACCAAGGAGCAGATGGAGCTGGGTTGTGAAAAAATGTGTGAAGGCTTCACCTCTTGACATTGCTAGATTTCATCTCATGAAATAAACACCACTTGAGAAAAAAGCAGACAGACACTGTGTGCCTCCCTCACCACATGACCTTGAACTCAGAGATCATGGGTCTGTGCCAGACAGAAATGCGGGACCTTTCTCTTTCTTGTTTCCTAATAATCCGAGTCCACTTTTAGATTCACTGAATTCAGTCCTCCCTGTTATCCCAGAAACACTTACACATGTATGATTTGGGCAAATTCCTTAACTTTTCTAAATTATTTAACATTTTGAAGACTTCAATGGTGTCAACATATTTAAGTCCATAAAGTACTTTGATTAGTATTAGCTCATTTTACTTTTAAGAAAAAAAATGACAAAGATTCTGCTAGACAGTATAGTTTTAATTATTTCTTACCAGTAGTGGCCTGAATGACCAATTCTATTTGCTGATTATTGCCAGAGTCACAGAGAAATTATTCTAAAACTAAAGTATTTTGGGAAGCCATTATATTATTTTTAATTGGTATATAAATAACAACACCATACAATGAATTACCTCATTTAGTTATTTTGGTGCGTATGCACCAGCAGTTCATCTTACAGGGTACACCAGGAAGTACACCACTGAAAGTTTAGCCTTTTATGAGCACTTTACAGATATTTTACTTTGGTCCAGGCAAGCATGTGATTTTACTTGCCCTAAAATTCTTCAGGTATAATTATTTCTGCAATAAAATATGGAGATAACTTGGGGGCCTTTATTGCCCATTTGTGCAGGCACTGAAGCCAATTTGAAACAATTTTCTGAGCAGAATCTTGGCTCCCTGGCACAATTATATCCAAGCAGAGATAGCATGCATACATTTATATTAGGTTTCTTCGTTTACCCCCCAAACTAGGGGTAAAGTTTACATATACCTTGGCTGTCTCCTAGCAATTCTGAGCCTATTTACAAATGGCAAAAACCAAAGAGTCATATTCATGTATTTCCATGGAGTGTAATGTGAAACTCAGTGCCATATATATTAACCTTGAAAATTTGATCAAGATAAATAAGATTTAGGGACAGGTTTTCAGGACACTCAGACCAAACCATGTCTCTCCTGTTCTATAACATGCAAGTTAGTTGAGTACAGTAGCACACACCTATAATCCCAGGATTTGGAAGGCTGAGTCAGGAAGATTGCAGGTTTGAGGCTAACCTTGGCAATTTAGCCAGACCCTATTTCAAAATAAAAATTAGGGCTGGGGATGTAGCTTGGAGGTACAATGCTCCTGAGTTCAATCCCTAGTACCACACAATGAATGGATGGATGGATGGATGATGGAGAGATGGATGGATGAATGAATATATACATACATACATACATACATACATAAATGCAAGTCAAGTCAGTTGCCTACATATCTAGGCTTCAGCCATTTATTTGTACCTGTCTATCCCCATCATGACAAATTACTTCTATTCATTATATGGTGGCATAATGCATTGGCATATGCAGAGAGCACTTAAGGTATAGCTATAGGCTATGTGTCATGTGTCTACTATAACGTGTTATCTAGGCTATTATTCGTTACATCACAGCAGTTCTCATTATGAAAACCTGTAAAAATACTGCCAGTTTTCATTAGCCTATCTCCACCCTCTTCCCCTGCCAGATTCCCAAGCTCAAAAAGGCAGGCGCTCACCTTCGCCACCTCTCTTTCAGGTTTGATGGCCCAATTCTGGTCAATGTGACATGAACATATATTATTATAGGGGAATCCCAAGAAAGATTTTCGCCCATCCCCCAGAAAGTAAGAGACATGAGAGGAAAAATTCTCCCTACACTTCATTCTCTGCTTCTTATCTTTGATCCTTGCAACACAGGCAGATATCTTACCACCAAGAAAAGAAAACCTAGAGGATCAAAAACAATGTGCTGATGCTGGGGAGCAAAGGATGAAAAGACACTGGGTTCTTAATGATATCAAAACTCAACTAAATAAAACTTAGGGTACTTACCTCCAGACTTCTAACTGCATGGGATCATCACATGTCCTCATTATGAAGTCTCTGTTGGTCGAGTATTGTGTTACTTATCTCTGATAGTATTCATAACTGACTCAGGAAGAAACTTCTATTGATCTCCATATCAAGAATTGGAAATTCCAAAGGTTTGTTTTTTGTCTTCTCTCTCTCTCTTTCTCATAGACAGATATTATGAACACGGGAATGAACAATGGTTTCTTTTTCATGTTGACTTCTATAAAAGTTAAATCAAGTTTTTGTTCAACTGTGTCAAGAGTTATATGTTTTATTCTATTTATTTGTAGTTCTCATTCCTGACTTTATTTTGTTCCCCTTTGGCAAAAACTTCTCACTTGTCCAAAAATTCGTGTTTCTCTCATTTGTCTAATTGAAGGAAACCCCTCTCTACTTAACAATTCCTTCAACATCAACTGGCTAGATGTAAATAGATGTACCCTATCTCAGGTTTCCTAGAACACAAAGACTGAATTAAGGATGAAACTCAAAATGCTTTTTGAGAAGTTATAAATTCGGAAGATCAAGGACAAGGATAAAAGGAAATGAGGTATGCAAGACGCAAAAAATGTTTCAACAGCACATAGCTGGCTGCATCTGTTTAAGGCCTGGAAGTTCCCTAGGATGGGCTATAAAGAAACACTGTGCTTTAAAGCGCTCTATGCGGGTGTAAGAGGGTACAGTGAAGAAGAGCCTAGGCCACCTCCATTTTTCTGTTTCTCACTGGGTCATGTTACTCCATGAAGAATTAAGTACACATGTGGATTGCATTCAACCCCACTGACGGTCACTCAGCGCAACTATCTCCAGACCCTCTGGGGTCATGTTCCATCTAAATTCAGATATGGTGAAAGACTCAGAAAATTTAGATACAAAGCCTGACTGATCAGTAGAAACCATGTAGAAAGGCCAGCTTTCTGAAGGCAAAAGTCTGACTAGGTGCCCAAATGCTTAACCCAGCATCTGGTCAAGCTACAGGGAATAGTTGAAGGTCACAGGGTGGTCCAACTCTGAAAAAACCTGAGGAACTATAGAAAATGTGTATTAATATAGAAGTGATGTGTGCAACGGCTTAGTCAATTCCTTAAGAAGAGGCCGCTTGTCTTCCACACTCTAATTTGATCTCCCTACAACCTAAACATTAGACACAATGGTGCTGAGCAAAGCAAAAAGACAAATCTGTTCGTGGATGTCCTCCTGGGGCAGAGTTCTCACCTGTCATAGACCACTTACCCAACTCTGGACTATTTACATTAAAGGTAAACAAATATATCTCATTTGAGCATCTGTATAAATGGGTCTTTTGGTTTCAATGGCGTCAGTTTTGTTTTCTTTCTTTCACTTAGGCTATCTTGTCACATTGTCTGTATCCTTCTCTTTTGAAGTGTACCTCGGATCACATGTCTACACCCCAAATCACTGCTTCCCCTGTGATGGAGGACATCAGCGGGCATCCTTGTTCCCTAGCTTCTGGTTAGAATTGGCAACAGGAATGCCAGAAACACCAGAGAGGGGAGAAAATGGCATCAAAGTGTGTTCCTCTTGGATCCCCTGTCTTAAGTGTCTCTTCACTGAAGGCCCCTGCTCCTTTCAAGGAAGCCCTCTCTAGAAAATTCTTTCCTTCTGAATTCTCATAACTACTCTCCCTTATTCCTCATTCCTTCAGTCCTAGTACCATGGTTGCACAGCACTACCATACCATTTTTTATAGTTCTTTTATCAAGCCCACACTTCTGTAATTGGTTCCCATGTAAATACATTTTCTTGGAATATTTTTAATTTATGCTTGACATCTGTTTCCCATTCAGACCCTGATTAGAAGAAAACAAAACAGTGTAAACACATAAAATTCCTAGATATCTCTCCCTTTATTCCTTCCCTTACCATCACTGCCTCTCTCATCTTTATTGACCTTTGATGGATGTCAGGCTTTGTGTTTACTTAGAAAAACAGTAACTTATAGAAAAGATGGACTTTTGCTACTTCTCTGACTCTTCTCTGATTTCATATCATTTTTGTCTTCCTCCTAGATTAAAGATCCATATTCAACTTCACTACAAGGTCTACAAAGATGATGCTGGTTTGTTACCATTACACTTCTTCACAATTTAAAAAAGAATTGAATGCCTTTGAACAGATTTTAGGCTTTACCTTCTCTTGGCTTCTATGTTATCTTTAAAACTCATTTAAACCCCCAGGCCTCTGTTTACTCATTTGTAAGTTTTCTTATTATATCAGGTTTTAAAAAGTAAATTGAATATATGTATTTGAATAATGCTTTATACATACGATGCAGAAACAAGATTCATAACTGTGCACGTGTGTTCTCAGCAGACTTAGATTGTAGAAAACAACCAAAACACAGTCTTGGTCCTTTCAAGAATGTTCATTCCAAGTGTGACCAAGACAGGTTATTCATTAACATTCCACAAAATATAGTATTTAACACCAACTGATGATATTTTAAGACAAAGAGAGAGATTAGCACAACCTGGAAAGCAGGTCATGTAGTCCAGTCACCAGAGAGTTCAGTTGGCTGTGTCAGAATATCAGGTCCAGGTCAGTGGTGAGTCTGGTCTGGGTCTTCAGGCCTGACCATAGCCAGTGCTTAACCAGAACTGAAAGTGAGGGCTTGCCCAACAGCCACCAGCACAGCTACTGGGTCAGTGTTCAGCCTCATTATCAGTGGTCAGAACAGCAAGGTGGTAAGGCTCCCTGGGAGAAGCTCTGAGACCAGGTTATTGGTCTCAGGTGTTGACAATTACAGTCCCTAGGTTACTAGGGACTCCAGCTGGTTGTCAAGGTTCCTGGTCAGCAGGCATTGCACCTGTGCATTGCTGGGTGTTGCACCTTGTGCCTGGTGCCTGCGCGTTGCCCCTGATACCCTGGTTGTATTCTGCCATGCCTGCATGTGCTGTAAGAGTTGTGCTTTCGCACTGCACATCATGTGTGAGCCACACCCAGATGTGCTTTGGGAATTAAATCTTTTTTTTTTTTGGCTTTAATGGAGCTCCCCTTAAAAATATGTGCCCCATACAATGTGTGTCAATATGTTTTTATTTATTAAGCAATGTGGACTGCGCAAAGAAATATTTCTCTAATCTTGAAGTCAGTATCCCAGTATTCTAAAATATAGCTTCATACCCAGAGAAAAGTGTAAAATCTCACATAGCCATTGGATATTATCCATAAGAAGGGCATTCATTCAAAGACTATTTTCAACCTTTAATTTTCACTAAACCTTGCATGCTTCCATTAATCATCCACATACTGTCTGATACAGAGTCCAGGACTCCCACAAAGGACATGCAAAGTACCATCCTGATTCTGTGAATTAGGAGGAAAGGAAAACGGATTCAGAAATTATTTTTCATGTTATTATCCACTCCAGCAGCTAGAATTAGTGAGAAATAAGTGACAACTCTCAATTTTCAAGTTGATGTGGCATACACTGGGAAATACTTTGAGATTTAAATGATTAGAAATAATGAAAACTATTTTGAAGTTATCAAGCAATACACTAACAAATTTCTAGGCTCTCTAACCCAGACTGGATGCTATGTTAATATCCAGGTCTGGATGGCAGGACTGTTGGTTTATCATTGTAGCTCTAGCGTCTAGTGCAGCACCTGACCTGCAGTAAACATTCAGGATATATTTTTCAAATTAATGCATGTCTGAATGAAAGAATGTACCCCTCCCTCATCATTTAGACCATATTCAGCATGTATTGATCTTACTTTCTTTCTGGAAGTTTAAATTCTAAGTCTTATATAAATGAACATAAAATTAGTGATCTAATTTTCTAAAGTAAACACTTAATTGTCCCACAAAATGTACATCCAGATGCAAGCAAGTAATTGCATATGCAAAACAATAATTTGCAAGTAAAATGGATTGCTTGCATGTGTGAGGACATATTTTACAGGTGCAATTTAGGTGCAAATTTCTGAAAATTTGAACCCAGCTATTCAAACCCATCTAACACATTTTTACTGTGATGTGAAGAATAAAATAGAAAAGCTGCTTTGGTTCTGAAAGTGTACTAGCACCTAGGCTGCGTTAGCAAGCAGCTTAATGCCTTGGGGTATTTGGGCAAGGGGAATTAAAAATAATAATAGAGTTATTTCATTTGGGAATATAGTTCTTAACTCAGAAGTTACTTGCAGTTTAAGTTCCAAGGCTTTATCTGGAGCTCATATACTCCCACCGGGGACTGCCCACAGGCAAAATCAGGAACGGGGTGGAGTTTATGTTAGGAACCCATCTTTTTGCTTGATTTTTTTATTCTACCTAATATTAAGGTCATTCCTCCATCTGCAAAATTTTCAGTTGTTTGCCTGATAAGCCAATTTAAAATCATCATACCTCATATCGCAGATATTTCTGACCCTCCTTACCAAGATCAAAATAGATTTGCCTACACCTGTTAAAACAGTGGTTTGCAAATTTGGAATGCATAGTCATTGTGAGGTGAACTTGGTCCAGCTACTAGAAACACTGGTTCTGTAGTGCTGTGATTAGACCCAAGAATAAGTCTTTTTAATAAGCGGTCCAGATAATTCTGGTACAGGCTGAATTTTGAGAAACATTGCTTTAAATCTCTGGCGTTTACTTTCCAAGGTGACATTTAGCCAAAAATTGTGAGTTCAACTATTAAAAGTTAGTACTAGATGGTAAATTTTAACATGATAGTTAAAAGGGTCTAATGGGGGGGGGGCTGGGGATTGAACCCAGGGAGAATCTACCTCCAAGCTACACCTCCAGCCCTATTTCATTTTTTATTTTAAAACAGGGTCTCATTAAGTTGCCAAGGCTGGCCTCAAAACTGCAATCCTCCTGACTCAGCCTCCCAAATACTGGGATTACTGGCATGCATCATCTCCCCCAGCTGAAGGGTCTAATATTTTAACACATATAACTGAGACAGTCCAGTGTAGTGGGAGAAGCTCAAATGATGAGAAGAGTTCAATTTTGCTTTGAAAATGTATGACAGTGGTCAAATTATGGGACTTCTCTGAGCCTCAGTATCCTGGTAAATGGATTTAATTAAACCTTCCCTTCTCCATTAAATGGCAGCAGAGGACCAAAGGCAGATGATGCACAAGGAAGCAGAGACTCTCCCTGGATTCATGGGGGAGTGGGTGCATGTGTCCTGAGATCCTGGCAGTACCCAGGATTTGGTCTCGGAAGTTTTGCAGTACAGAATGAGAGAAGTCTGAATGGTGAGCTATGCAGACCAAACTCAAGACCAGACCTGTATGAAGATATTTCAGGAGATGTCAGCACTCAAGAGATGAGAGCTTAGGAATTAGATCCAACTCCCCGGCACTTCCTAAAGCCCCTCAAATCAAAACATAAAACAAAGAAGGAGGAGGAGGAGGAGGAGGAGAAGGAGGACGAGGAGGAGGACGAGGAGGAAGAAGAAGAAGAAATAAAAGGAGGAGGAGGAGGACCTAAATTTGATAGATGTTAAGTAGATATAACTCAGTAAACTGGAGACTCAAAGTAGAGATTATGTTCAATTTCAGGAAATATAAGAAAGTTTCATTTATTACATAACCTAGCAGTCTCCCTTCATGTGTAACATGCTTTGCATGGAGTGGAGAAGTGTTTGCTTAGTTATGGAACCAATCCAGGTGTCCATCAACAGATGCATGGATAAGGACAATGTGGTATATACACACAGTGGAGTTTTACTCATGCGTAAAGAATGAAATTATGTTTTGGCAGGAAAATAGATGGAGCTGGAGAACATCATGCTAAGTGAGATCAGCCAGACTCAGAAAATCAAGGGCCACATGTTTTCTCTCATATGTGGAAGATTGAGTGAAAAAAGGAAGGAAAAAGGACCTCTTGAAAATTGGGAGACAGAACAGTAGAGTAGTGAAAGAGGATTGGGGGAGGGAGGAGGAGAGGGAAAGAGAAGGCATGAGGGAGAAAACAGACCAAATTATGTTATGTGCACATATAAAGGTACACTATAAATCTCACTATCATACAATTTGAATGCACCCATAAAAATTAAAATTTAAAATTAAAAAAAGAAGTGGATTGCTTTGGTAGCTACCAAAATCAAGACATTCAGAAAACAAAAGCAACAGAGAGGGCATCAGGCTGATCTTTTGCTGACATGGTAGCATCAGAAAAATTCTGTCATGAAGAAAAAGTACAATGCATGATTTTGTGCTGGTTACTATAACATTTTTATAAAACCTGGTTCCTGCCCTCTGAAAATGAATAAGGAAGGCAGATAAGATCAGACCTCATGGAAACCAGCTATTGATCAAGGCAGATCTCAGTGGCAAATGAGAGCGTGGAAGGAGTGACATTTTCAAAACTGGAGAAAGACTAATAGCTGTGCACCAGTTTAAGAATGATGAAAGTCCTTTATCTAAAGTCGTCTGCCACCACCAACAGAGCAAAGGCACCATTCTATTCCTCTCCCAAATAGGTCAAAGGAATAAAAGGAAATGATTTGGAATGAGTCATCCCTGTCCTATTAGATGCCATCTTTTTTTTTTTTTTTTTTTTTGCCTGTGCTGGGGATTGAACCCAGGTCCTTGCACATGCTAAGCATGTATTCCACCACTGAGCTGTATCCCCTGTTATAGTTATAGAATGGCCCCTTGAAAAGCTCATAAATTGGTGTTTGGAGTTGATATAATTGAGTCATGAAGGTTGTAATTCCATCAGTGAATAAATTCATTATAATGGATTTATCTGGGTGGTGGCCCAGGCCAGTAGGGTGTGGCTAGAAAAGGGGATCCTGGGGGTGCAGTCTTGGGGATTATATATGGTTCCTCCTCCCCTTGTTCTCTGTCTTGCTTCCGGCCTCCATGATGTGAGGAGCACAGTCCATGTGCTCTCCCTTTCTCTGCTTCCTGCCGCCATGCTCTGAGATCCATGGTCCTAGGCTTCACATGGACTGAACCCTAAAACCTTGAGCTAATAAACCTTCCTTCCTTCCTTCCTTCCTTCCTTCCTTCCTTCCTTCCTTCCTTCCATGGTCAAGTCTTTCAGATTATAGCTGTGAGAATGCTGACGAATACATCTCCAGATTTTTTTGCATCTACTGTGTATCTACCATGGGTTTGTACCTGAACTATAAACATTGTACATGTTTTACATTCTTTTAATGGGCTGATGTTATTGTGCCTGCTTTATGCAAGGAATCCAAGCCTCAGAAAAGTTAAGGAACTTAGAGTCCCAAAAGAAGCTGGGTTCCACCCTCTCTCACCCCTGAGCCTACTTTACTATCTGTAGCACTAGGTTTTCCATGAAATCGCTGAGCCTAAGGCTAAGAATCAAGTTACCCACCTCCCTCTGTACCTTCTTTTTTCATTCTTCTCTATCTATTCCCCAATAATCTCTCCATTTCCCAAAGTAATACACCCTGTCACATCTGTTACATATCTGGTATTTTTTTTAAATAGCTAATAAAGTGAAAATAAGAAAATATTTGGGAAAATAATTTCAATGAAAATTTTAGGTATTTTTGGTTTTGATTGTTCTCAGATTTACTAAAATGTATCCTGTGGGAAATATTCCCACTTTTACTTTCTTCGCCTTCCTTTTTTTCTAGCCTTAAAGCCCTAGAGAGGCTTATGTTGTTGTTGTTGTTGTTGTTTTTCAAAAATATTTACTTTCTTACACTAAGAACACAATGCCAAATGTTGGCTCAAGCTGCTGAAAACAGAAGCTTAAAATGAAAACAACATCTACTGTACCTGTAGCCTTAATAGAATGGCATTTTCCTGTAGAAAATGTACCAAATTTCAGTCAAAACATATCTTTTTCTTTTAGTATGTGTTTTAAATTGATCTTTTCTCCTACTAGTTTTGCTGGGAATGCTATTACAACCGAATGTTATATAACAATAGTCAAATACTATATATCATGCCTCTCATTCCTTTACATTATCCAAGTGTTTGACTGCCCCAAGATGAATCTGCCTTTTACTAATGAAAAATTGATGCTTGGAGAGGGTTATCCATCTCACCTGAGGACACACAGAGCCAACGGTAGAACTACAAAGTTAATCGTGGAATCAAGTATTCCTCTTTCCCTTGAGTTTCCTCTTAGATATCTCTACTCTTAAAGCTTATATTTTTAAAAAGAGTCTTTACTTGTGGCGCATTTTCTGATAAGCCCATCATTTTGTTGTAAACTTCTTGAGGGCAGGAACAATTTTATTGATAGGTGGTACCTAACAATATACTTAACGGGGATATGCTATAATTATATAATTGTCATATGCCTGCCCCTTCTTATCTCAGAAAGTATTCAGAGAAGATTTCAAGAGCATAAACTTTACAAGATAACACAAATTAAAAGTACAAATGGAAAAGAATGCAAAATGCAGATGTAAGATGTGGAAGCAAGATGTAAGAGAAAGTGAAGGATATGGTTTAAATATATTTACTGTCCTGCAAAATATTATACTGGCTATAGATCCCAGATGTACTTCCAAACTTACTAATAGCAAATGAGAAAAGGGGGATTTGATCAGTTACCCCTTTCATAGTCTACTCCAGCAACCAACTACTAGAGAAGAAAAGGAATGTCCTTGCTATTACAAGCAGATATGCATGCCTCTAATGGACTGTTAAATATGTGGTGACTCATCGGGATAGATTTGGTTGTGTTTGGTTTGATTTGTTGGTTTTTTTGTTTTCTACACATTTTTCTACCTTTAGAAAATTGAGATGTTAACTTGCTAATAAATTTGCAATCCAGTAATACCCTAACCTAAATAATATCTCCTATTCATAAATTTGTGTTTAACAATATCACAGCACGTGATTAGCATCTTTCCTGGGATGTGATCAGTGAGTAGCCTTCTGATCTCTTCTATTACCTACCCATCCTCTCCTAGCCTATATAGCTCTACAGCCTTTGCCTTGCCCTTCCTACAAAAGCTGGTTTTCTGATTTGTCCTCAACACAGGTAGGCAGCAGTCAGGAGAGAAGCCAGTGGCGCCACCTGGTGCCCAAAGAGATCAGAGCTCATGTGGACCTACAATCCCCAGCCCCTACCCCACCCACCTCTTCTAACCAGACAGTCTATAAATATCACCCTTCTTGGGTCTTTGTCACTTAGCCTTCCGTGTGCATTTGGCGGGGCTTCCTCCCAGGCGTCTTCTGATGCTCATTCTACCAGTTTTCACTTGTAAACACATCAAATGGTGGGAGGAGAGTCACATGATGTGACTAACCCCACAATCCTGGCTGGTACCAACTCCAACGTTAAAATAAGGATGCACCAAAGTAAAAATATTTATTGCATTTTTGGGCATTGAACATTGAAAGGATTCCAAATATCGAGGACCAGGGAGGAAATAAGCACAGATGCCGCCATTTGGTGTGTTGTTGTTGTTGTACATTTTAGAGACAAAATACAGTAAATGTTTTACAGACATAGTTGCATTACTATGCGTCCCCTGACATATTGTGCTTGTCACTTTATTATTTAGCATTTATGCTGTATTTTAACTGTCCTATATTATTTTTCACAAGCCGATCAGATAGACTAGTGGTATCCCTACGTTGAACCTGGCCACAAATGGACACGCATTAAACTTCCTCCTCAGCACACTGAGCGTTCTGCCACAGAGAATTTCAATGCCTTGGCCTCTGTCTTATATTGACTGATCTCATTCATTCATGTGATGATGGCCGGAGTCCTAATATGTATAAACAAGGGGAAGAGAGATGAAAAATACAGGTCTGCCCCAATGGAGTGCTCTGCTCTGGTATGGCCTGGGGATTCCTAAGAGCAGAACAAAGACTTGTGTCACAATGCAAATGCTCCTCTATTAAAAGAAGGATTACCAAAGAAAAAAGATTTATTGCATTTTTGAGCATTGAACATTGAAAGGATTCCAGATATCCAGGAGGAAGACCAGAGAAGGCAAAAAGAAGCCCAGATGCCACCATTTTGTGGGCTGCTATCCTACCTGAGTTAATAGAGTAGAATTAAGTAACACACGGTGAGAGTCGTCATTTAACCTGCTCGTATTAAACTGTGCAAGTATGGCACAAGAGATTGAGAGAATGAAAGGAGAAAGTAATTATTTAAACAGAAGATGGTCTTTGAGAGAACTCACAGTCAGCCTCAACTCCCCATGCATATACCTCTCAGTGTAAAGCATTGACCCCGTGTGGGGTATTAAGTACCTGTCTAGTTCTGAGGATACTATACATTTTTATGATATGTGTGTATATACTTAAATAAATATAAGAATCATAATAAATACAAGAATCATAAGTTAAACATAAGCCAACTGCTTTACTGACAATGAAAGCACGAACTGCTCCAACATTTGAGAAAAAAATTGCTGTGTAAGACTCACAGAGAAATAGCATGTCAGTCTGTAACGTGGCATGGATCTAGACTTACCTAGTCTACTGGATGGTTCACTTAAGGGTTTCTCAAGGCTAATGGTAATGATTTGTGATTTCTACCTTGCATTCTATTTTCAGACTCTAACACCCAAGGAGATGGAACTCACATGTTTATGTTGCTCTGGGGGAAGGAGGAAGGAGTGGCTTTTTCCTTGTATGTGTCAGGGAAAGTCTGACAAAGGAGGTAGCCGTTAAGTTGAGTTTTGAGGAATGTCTGGGATTTGGCGAGGCAATTTAGGAGGGTAGCTCATTCTAAGCAAAGGAAGCAGCAATGTGCAGAGACAGAAATATTCGAAGTAATGGCATTTTCTAAATATTCTAAGTAACTTTATATAATCAAAGGTTAAGGTGTATGTGGAAAAGTAATGCTGAAACTTTGGATTTTATACCTTGAGACATCAGAGGCAATTGTCAAAGAAGTAGCATAATTATGTCCTGAAAAAGGCTGTGTGGTGGCTGTGTAAAGACAGCATTTGAAGTGACCAAGCAGAAGCTGAGATAAGTTTGGAAGCTCCTGTCGAGGTTTATGCGAGAAATACTGTAAGACGCCAGCAACAGGATGGAGTAGAATGCACAATTTTTAAGGAGTATTGGAATCAGAAATGACAGGATTTGGTGACAGATTGGATGATGGCATGATTCCCAATTCAATCTAAAAAGTTGATTTACTCAAGCCCTGAAGAAGCAAAAGTAGCTACATATTTATAAATTTGCTCCAATTCATGAGAGGGATGTGAGAGTTAGATATATACCCAAAAACCAATCTCCACATAATGATCTTGGGAAAATTTTGTTCATTGATTGTATGGAGTCTTTATCAGAAACAACCACATGGAAATGGTTTCTCCAATTATTATAAATCAATAATTCTTTAAAACTTCACCTATAAAATAGGTCAAAATCCACAATGGAAAATTGTATGGAACTTATACCATATTTTAGAATTTCGTGTATGGAAAAATTGCCTCTTCTAAGAAAATTGTTTTTCTTCATAAAATGCTATAGAATGTACAAATGTTTCTCCTTTTACCTTGTCTACTAGGAAACTCAAAATTAAATTTAAAATCAATCTTAATATAATGGCTAATTATATGTATTAACTTGGCTGAATCATGGTTTCCAGATTTTTTATTAAACATTATTCTAGATGTTTCAGTGGAGATATTTTTTGGGTATGATTAAAATTTAAATCAGTAGACTTTGAATAAATACAACAGATTACCCTCCATTATATGGGTGGTCTTCAGTTGAAGGCCTTATTAGAAAAATACTGACTTTCTTTATAGAAGAACTCTGCAATACATGTATGCAATTATGGTGGCCCTGATAGTTTTGGGGATGTCTTTTAAAATTAGAAAATATGTTTTGAAATTTAAACACATTCAAATCAGTCTAAGCTAGATACTTTTCATATTTACTTTTTTAAAATACCGATCCTTAAAACAATCCTACATGATAAATGACATATTCTTTCAGTAAAGATGAAGAAACTGAGGTATAGAACATTTTAAATAGCATTTGCAACTTCAAAGCCTGCGATGGAACCCAAGATCTGGTTGACTCCCTGTGACTCCTTCCTCACAATGCAATCTCTACAAAGAAAAGCTTAAATCACCCAATATAACAAATGGAAGGCCTTGGCTAGCTCATTGTAAAGGAACTATCTTGTTACTCAGTATACCAACTTGCTTGGAGAAGACAACTTGTCAAAGAAGCAGAATGTCTTTTTGAGCATTCCTCCAGTGTTGTGTGATTGAAAGGCCTAGACCCAGAAAGCAAAACCTTCATTTAAGTCAAGTAATCTAAAGAGATTTCCCATAAGCCAAGGTAGAACTAGAATGTAACGAAGGGTGACAAGAGTTGAACTTCATTAAAAAATATGGAAAACTGAACATGGAGGTTGGAGTAGAGGAGGCAAGGAGGAGTGGAGAAAAGAATTCAGCAGGATGTCAGAAGACTAGAACACAAAGGAGCAGGACTTGCTAGAGACACATTTCCACCGGGGCATGGGGAATGTTTAAGCAGAAGATAGTCTAGTATTCACTATTAAGCTATAGGCTATTCTCAAATGTAACCGCCTCCTATTTCTTCCAAGTCCCTGTGAAAAAGTCTACTATAACTGCCCTGTTTATTATGTCCTGCAATAGGGAAAAAAAAGGTCCGTATTGCCACATGTCAATAGCTAGGTCCCTATTGCCACATGTCAACAACTAGCTGGAACTAATTAGCCACTAAGCCAAATTCCATCTCATCTTTAGATGATACCTGTCCTGGTGGTTCCACCTATCTGAGCCCCATTTGAATCAATTCAGGGCAGTGGCCAGTGGATGGGAGAGATAAGTGAAAGAAAGAAGTTTATGGAGCAAAGATGGGTAGTGAGAAAATATGCCCTGAGGATCTGTGGGAATCTTGGAGAAGACACTGGACCCTCACAGGGGAGGGAAATAGTGCTATTTTATTTAAAGAGCAAAAAATTATAAGTAGTAAAAGACCCGCTAAAAATGAAGAAATCAGGAAAGCACAGGCAGCTAATTCTTAAATCATACTAATTCTAACTTCTAGCCCTTGGCTCCTTTTTCTTCATCTCCTGAAACACTAACCAGATCCAGAGAATCTCCTTGAACTTTGTTCCCTCCCATTCTATCTTTACATAGAAATGGCTCCCTCCATTTCCATCTAACTTTAAAAGCATTCTCTGGGGGAAGGTTCACCCACTTCTCTAACAGATTTTGTTGGGTGTGGTGATTCTCGGGCATGTATGATTCTGCGTACATATAACTCGGTGTGTCCGGTGACTTTACATCATAAATGAACTGTAAGCACTATCTTCAGTTCAGTGACCTAATAATAAGATACCCCACCTATTGATCTATAGATGATAAGACTACTAGACATGAGAAATAGAATTTAGAGATCAAGTTAGATGGATCAGTCTGTGCTTAAAGCAGATGCATCTTGTTTAATCCACAGAGTTTCGAACAAAATTAAACCAACATGTATATGTTAGGAGACAAACATAAAAACAATGGTTTCCTGCTTCTTTAGGAAAATTGGAAGATCTGGTGAGCTTTGGGTGGACGCTACGCCTCTCGTTTGCCTCGGCTGACCCACTTTGCGTATTTAGGTTACCCGCCTGGCAAACCATTTAAGTTTGTCTACTGAACTGACCTCTGCTCCTACAAGTCCCATTATGGAAAATGGTCTGTTCCACAAGGCAACCCAATCTATTATTAGACTGCTCAAATTGTTAGAAAGTTTTTCCTCATATTGAATAAAATCCTATTTCTGTGAAACTTAAATTGAATTTACTGAACGTCCACCTTCTGGTCTGTCTTACCTCTCAAATCTAATGGCATCGCTTTCATTTCTAACAGGTAGTCATCCATTCTCCCCAAGACATCCCCAATCCAGGTCTCACATCCCAATTATTTTACTCTTTCCATCTGTGCCAGTTTATTCTCAACCCACTTTCCTTCTGGTCATTTTCCTCTGGATATCATCTGGATGTTAATAACAAAAAGAGAATTGCTACCATTGTCTTTGTCATGATGAAATTACTATCCACGTTAAACTGCAGTAAAAGTCATTGCTTTTCCTTTTTTCATATTAATGACTACCATTTTTTCCTTATTTTGATATGTTTAACTCTTTCTTAATGGGCTGCCATAATAATGCAGGTACACCTCAGAAATTATGACTGCCAGGGACAAGACCCATAGTCTACTCATTCTGTCCCCTCTGCATCCACAATGGATTCATCTGGATGTGGCCTCTGAGTGAGACATATAAATAATTAAGCAAATAAGCACTGCTGCTATACTGTTATTTAAAGAGGGGAGAGCTGCTGGGCGTGGTGGTGCACGCTTGTAATCCCAGTACTTGGGAGGCTGAAACCGGAGGATCCAGGTTCATGGCCAGCCTCAGCTACTTAGTGAGGCCTCCACAACTCAGTGAGACCCTGTTTCAAAATAAAGAATAAAAAATAGGGCTGGGGGTGTAGCTCAGAGGTAGAACGCCCCTGGGTTCAATCCCCAGTACCAAAAAATAAATAAATAAATAAATAAAGAGGGGAGAGCTAACAAAACTAACGATTGACATGAGGTGAGTTAAGATAACACAGGGAAGCTTGTGCATGTTTGTGTGTAAATGGAAAAGCATTATCCCTACCTTTCTGTATCATTTTTGTGGAAGGAATTTGTATAGGAAAATTCAATGTTAGAGCCTTACATGGGCTTAGATTAATTAGGAAAATGAGAGCTTGAAAGTATGAGTGACCTGCCCAGTCACAGAGACAACTACTGACAAAAGCAGACCTAGAATCTAGATTTCTTGGCTTCCATTTCCTGTCTTTCCAAAATCAAAATATCTGCTCCTTATATCCTTCTAGTAGTTTCTCAAGATAAATGTAGAATTAATGCATGTTTAAGTATTTTTGCATATTTAGAGATTCAAAATCTGAATAAATTAAATAGAACCTGTTATAATTGGGCTGCATACCTGTAAGGAATTAAACCAAAATCTTAAAAGTCATCCTTATCCATCCAATATTCAAAAGTGTGGGACAGCAGGTGTCACATTGTTTCTAAGAGGATTGAGTCATGGATGAAATTTTAAAATTTTGGTAATATTTTTATTGAATGTATATATTAAGCTTAAGTCACTGGATCTCATATCTAAAATGATCAAGATTTTGCCTAAAGGTTAGTGAGCTTTTAACTTCCAAAAGAATTTTCTGTTACTTTTCTAAAATCCTGCATAGAATTCTCAGACCGATTCCTACCTAACTTAAGGAAAAACTATTTTCTAGACAGCGAATCTAAATTGCCCATAAATCTTTTTTAAAGGATCTGTGCTAAAGTAATGCATAATGGAGATTTATAGCTAAATGATGGAGAGAATTTCAAGTGATCAATTAAAACTTACTTTGAGATATGTAAGTACAAGGCAATGCCAAGGAAAAGTAAACTGAACTCCTTAAAAGAAAAACTGATCTTCCTGCTATACATCAGCACCTGGAGCCAAAATAAGATCCATAACTACTACACTAAGTTACTGCACATACCTCAAGGCCTACAACACTGTCTACAGAGGATTTTCATCACCAAGTTGCTAGGCATGATGGGTAGAAGTCAGGACAACAGCCTCTGTGAGTTACAGTCAGGGTATCAGTTCAGCACTTGATGGACACTGCACATCCCACTAAGAGTTGGCACTGACTGACAAAATCCCCAGAACTAAAGATTATTCCTTTGCTCCTAAATATATAAATCATGTTAGTAAGGAATGTCACTTTGCCTATCTGACTGTCTCAACAAAACTATCCATCCTGTTAGTCTCAAAGTGAAGCCTGATTTAAAGTGAAAGTCATTCCTGATTCAAGGTTAATTCTACTATGGTATTTACATTTATGATGATGCATTTTCAGCTTTTGATTCTGACTGAATTAATAATATATCAAGATACTTTCTAAAAAGCAACCCTCACACAATCAATAGAATAAAAAGGCAACTCAAAAAATGGGAGAAAATATTTGCGAATTATGTATCTGATAAGGGGTTAATATCTAGAGTATATAAAGAATACCTACAACCCAATGACAATGAAAAACAGATTAAATAATGAGCAATGGATTGAAATAGGCATTTTCATTTGAAACACAGTTCCAGCCTAAGAATAATTTTTAAAGTTGATCCATAGTAAAATATAAAAGATTTACATATTTTTGTCCTACATGAGAAATGCACCTAGAATAGAGGAGAAGCCACAACAGAGACCCGAACCCAGCAGAAGCCTATGCTGGGACTGCTGGCATCTGAGTAACAGAAGGACAGAGAGATGACGAATGGCAGTCTATATAATAGCAAGTACCAGACACTCTTAATAGCCACTTGCCTTGAAGGGAAACACTGCACTTATACCAGTCTTTACTAGGATAAAGGTTACAGTGGTAAGCAAGTAGACCCCCTCAGGAGTCTAGACCTGGCTAGGAGGGTTATAATAGAGATTCCCTAAACCCCTCAGCAGGCAGAAGTAAGCCCATCAATTAAACTAAAGGTGAGGAGAGAAAACAGTGTGATTAGAACCCCCCAAAAAAATGAAGCTTAGGAAAAATGAAGAAAATTCTAGGTTATTCTTTCATGAGAAAAAGCCCATCAAAAAACCTCTCATCAATCATTGAGAAGGGAGATGTACATTATAATAAATTAGACAGCAGGGCTAGATTTTGTCAGAATGACTACAACAATTTTGGCTTCCTAAAGAACTTGTTAATTGTTTTTTAGTGTGTTTTCCTACTGGCTGTGCTACAACAACTCTTCTAAACTGACCTTGTCCTATAAAGTGATTAATTTGTCTTTAAGATCTACTCTATAATTCAACCCAAGCAATAAAAAGGAGAGAAAGGTGAAAGTATACACAGAAAAGAGTTGCTTATCCAGATTTTATCAACTCGAAGTCTGTAGTGAGTCACTTCAATATTCCAGTTCTCAGAAAAAAAATACAGTTGTTTATAATAATGACTGCAGCATTCTAAAAGATACTGAAGTGACTCATGAGTCATCAAAAGAAAAATGAGAAAGCCTGGCTGGAGAAAGATTGCACAGGGCATCAAATACCAGCCTAAAGCACGAGGCTTTATTCAGTGGGCAGAGGGGAGGCATTGGGAGTAATTGAACAAGGCAATGACATTACCAAAACAGGAAAATTCATCTGTTTTGATTTAATAAGGAATGACTGAAGAACAGTTAGGAGGCTGTTGAAATAATCCAGAGTGAGAAGAAAGTATGTACCTTAACTGGTTTTTGTGATCATAGGGGAGAGATGAGGGACAGATAAGGTCACATAAGGTTACAAGGTGATCAACCATCCCAGTATCCCTGAGACTGAGGAGTTTCCAGAGATATTAGATGCTCTATGCTTAAACCAGGATAGTCCTCGGCAAATCAGGATTGATGGTAGCCTTACTTGGAGTTAGGAGCAAAGGAAAAGTCATTGTTGGCTTATGGGGATACAGGACTGGAATGATCATCTGAAAACTCCTTGCTATAGTTTGGGTCTGAAATTCCCCCCAAAGGCTCATGTGTTAAAGACCTGGTCCCCACCCTATGGTGCTATTGAGAGGTGGCGGAAACTTTAAGAGGTAAGACCTAGTAGGAGGAAGTTAGGTCATCAGGGCCATGTTCTTGGAGGGAATATTGAGTCCCTGGCCCCTTCTTGTCTCTGTTGTTGCTCCCTGGCTGTCATGAGGTAAGCCATTTTCTCTGAAACCTCCAAAACTGTGAGCTAAAAAAATCAACCTTTCCTTCTTATAAGTTGACTACCTCAGGTGTTTAGTCACAGCGACAGAAAGCTGACTAGTGCAGTCCTTAATAGCTAAACCTTAGTTGTACCAAAATGCCCCCATTTGTAGTCCTTCTAAATAATCACAATACACTATAAATATGGAATAAAAATATGAGAAATGAAAATGACTCGATAATTTTATAAGAAGGCTTTTCAACTACACAGTGGGGTACAATAGAATGGAAGCCAGAAATCTGAATAAGTTGTGAGAGAACAGGAGCAAATGTTAAATATATCCCCAGAGGTAAGAAGGTGGGTCAAGGAATAAAAGGCAATGTTTGCTAAAGTTCCCAAGATGGAGTGTGCAAGAGCTAAGTATGAACTGGGAAGATGAGTCAAGAAAGAGAAGAGGTGATAAACAAGCAAGAAAAGGAGCTCCAATAAGAAATATATGCAGGGGCAGTGTCCAAACCTTCACCAACTTGCTGGTATTCAAAGGCAGTTTTGACTTTAATAAGGAAACACTGGAGACCAATTAGGAGAATACCGAAATAACACAGAATGAGTAAACATCAGTATTACTCCTTATGTGACTTGTGTTTGCTAGCTCCTACTTCCTACTGTCCATTTTTACCTTTCAGTTAGAGCAACATGTTTCATTCGTTGCCTTGGTGAGGGATGACAAAACAAAATAGCAGAGGATGAATGGGATGTAGTACAACTTCCCATTTTTTGAGTTTCACAAGTCTAGATATCTGGAGAAAAGGAAAGACAATATATGTTGGAGAGGAGAGATGATGATTGTGGATGGATGGATGGATGGATGGATGGATGGATGGATGGATAGATAGACAGGACAACCAACTGAATGCTCAGTCTACGTGTATTAGAATCTATATTCTTTCCAGGGCCTGAGGTGTTAATTGGAGGGAGTAAAGATTTTAATGAACTGAGGAGGGAGAGAAGCAAGTGAGGAGCATGAAGGACTCAGCCTCAGGCCTGGAGAGATTACAACAGAGATAGTGCCACCTCCAGAGGCTTCTGGGCCTCTGCTAAAGTGCCCACTCTTTCAGCGTGGGAACTAGCGCCAACAACAACATCTTATTCTAGCCAGAAATCTGGGGAAAGTCCTCGACTCCTCGTCTGCCTCTCACCACATCCTGGTCTTAAATTAATAAATTAATCCTCTTCCCATCTTTCTCACCACCATGCCCCCAGTCCATTCAGTCCAGGCCAGCCCAGGTCTTGCTAAGTTACACCAGCCTTCTAATGGGCTTTTCTGGCTCTCACCAGTCTTTGAAACCAATATATTAGTTTCTCTAATAGTTGTTGTTGTCAATTGGCACATGGATCTTAGGTTAGACTGACTAATTTCATATTTCAGTTTATGCTCATCTGCAATGGAGGTTTAATAATAATAGATGACTTATCGGATTGTTTGGAGGATTAAATGGATTAATACCTATAAAGTATGCTCATATGAAATTTTGTTGTTCTTTTTAAAAATATTTTGTATTTATTTACTTATTTATTTATTCATTCATTTGTGGTACTGGGGATTGAAACCAGGGACATTCTACCTCTGAGCTACACCTCATTCCCATTTTGTTTTCTGTTTTGAAGCAGGGTCGCACTAAGTTGTGGAAAGCCTCACTAAGTTGCCGAGGTTGGCCTTGAACCTGTGATCCTCCTGCCTCAGCCTCCCAAGTACTGGCATTACAGATGTGTGCCACCATGCCTGGCCTCATATGGCATTTTGTTACCCAGTAAGCACTCATGGAATACCGTCACTAGCATTATTATATTATAATTAGCAACTATAAAATACAAATATTTTCCTGCTGCTTACCTGTCAAATGCTGAAGTTTGAAATCAGCACAGGAAGAGGGTTTTGTTGAATTTATCAAAAGGTGAGCCAATTAACACCGGCGGGACTCTCCAGGAGCTCCATGCCTTGAGTGCCTGACCTAGGATGAGGGTCTGGGCCACATTATCATCCAAGCAGTTGCCTTTCTTTATACTTCCTTCCTACGTCCACATTGATTGTGCCCCTTTTGTTCACTCTGTTTCATTTCCTTTCTAAAAACTGACTTTCTCTGCTGGTTGTTCAGGCCTGTGGCTGTCCTCAGATTCCTTACATGAGTGCTCAACTCAAGCTTCCAAAAGCAACAATTTTCAAAATCTGTGTCTGAAAATGACCCGTAGCCTTGGAGCAACTGTGAGTCAGAGAAGAGGTTTAGGAAGGACAGAGAGCCTGAGTAATGCATCGCCAACTATGTCTCCTACCACTTACTTCCCTGCAAAACAGTTCCCCTTGCCATCGTGGATTACTCATTGTAATCATTTGGACTTGGAATGTCCCCCTAGCCCTCAAACAAGGTAGCAATGTTGTAAGCAGGGCTTGGTTGCTAAGGAGGGGCCCCTGAAGGTGTGGCCTTGGGGATTATATAAGGTTCCTCTTCCCTCTGCTCTCTCTCTAGCTCCCCTGCCTCCATGATGTGACAGTAGAAGTTTGTGCTTTCCCTCTCTCTGCCTCCCACTGCCGTGCCCTGAGCTCCGTAGACCTAGCCTGACATGGACTGAAACTCTGAAATCTCCAAAAACTGGGAGCAAATAAATCTTCCTTCCTCTAAGTTCTGTGGTCAGGTTTATGGTCACAGTAGTAAGAATGATGACTGAGACACTCATTCCCCACAGTTGCTATCCTCCCTCCTGTCTATGCCCTCACACATTATTCCTTCTATTGGAATTGCCCTCGGAAAATTTGCACCTACCCAACCTCTACACAGTCTTCAACTCAACCCCAGTCCTGCCACACCAATGTCACCTGCTCGGTTCACATGCTGCCAGTGAATTTATTTCTTTTGTCTATTCTCCAATTACAACATCCAGACATATTGTACATTATATCTTATATTTTTTTCTTTGAGCTTCTTTGGGGCAAGAATTCTTGTTTCTAATTAATCTTTGTATTTTCAACATCTAGACAATCTGTTGATTGAACATGTTAAGTAAAAGTTAATTATAGTTTTTATTACAAAATTACACTAATCCAGTCTATTTGGGAGAATCAATCTGAGTTTATGGAAAGTCTTAATTAATAAATATTTTAAAGTAATGTGTTTTTTAAGAAAATACTTTTCATTATACACAGTAATGAAAGTAAAGCTAACAATTTGTTTAAGAATGAGTATGCTGACATATCTGTCTTAATTAATAGGATCATTAGATATAAGCATATTTGTTTCATGTAAACATATATTGCCAAAATGAATTTAACATTCTGTGAAAACAGTTTATTTCATGTAAACTAATTATTTTCTTGACTCTCAATTCACCATACATCTTATTGCATGAATAATATCTTTTCCAGAGATGATACAAGAGTAACTAGCTTGTGCCTGAATAATTCTGAATATTGAACACACAGTCCATTTTAATAACTTTACTCTGCCTGTCTCTATTTGTGATGATAACTGAATGCACATAACATTTTTCAAAACTAACTGCTGCTTTTAAAATGTCTTCTCTTTAGAATATCTGTCTCTTTCGTGCTGTTGTACTCAATCCTCAGAACTGCCTTGTTCGTTTTCTCTTTTTTTCCTTTCCCTTCCTCATCTTATTCAATTTCTTCTGCACTATGACTAAAGCAAGCAATACCTTCTGTTTGATTCTTCTCTTTTGATCACCTAAAACACTCTCATTCTTCCATCTATCCCCTATTCTCTGAAATATGGTGATATTTTGAGAGTTCCACAGATCCTTGCTTGCCTCCTAACCCATTAAGAGCACACTTCAGAATGAGATATTAGCAGATGTGATTGCATGGTTTGGCTGGTATCTTATGCCTGGTGATGTACATTGAGAAGGGTTCATCCGAGGTAATGCTGCTCCTTCCAGCTGGGACCCGGATCAAAGACACATTGAACAGACATGAACCCAATGCCAATATAGAGCTGAATGAACCCAACTGTCCTTGCCATCTAAATCAGACCCAACCAAGCGAGCCTAACCTAAATTAAACTTACCTGTTGACTGCAGACCTCAGAACATGAAAATGAATTCCTACTGTTGCCAGTTGCTTCATTTGGAGGTGGTTTGTTACATAGCATTATTGTGGCAAAGGCTGCCTGATAAAAAAAAAATCTTCCTCAAATCACCATTATTTCACCACTCTAAAACATATGGAAAAATCATCTCATTTATAGAATTTAGCAAATCTTGCCTGGCAAGAATTGCATATGTCACTAAGCTAAAAGAGCTGATTATGGTCATTATTGAGCACTAAATGTATACCAGGAAATATTTACATGAATGTTTTCTAGTCTACTCTTTTACAGGTGAGAAAATTAAGTTTTTATACAATTAAGTGGCAGGAACTCAAGCCTAGGTCAGCCTCGACCCGGAACACTTGGACCTTTTCTTCTTTCACACTCTACCTTATCATTTGTGCTGTCAACTAAAGTGATATTCATAGTAATAATTAATTCAGTACCCAGATTAATGGTATATTCAGATAGTTTCTCTTTATGATTGGTATTTGATGATAGTGAATGGTTAAGACTCTATTCCTACAAAAAGTTGAGAATATTTAAGGCATTTTAATTATACACATGGCATAATTTGACATTTTTAATTTAAAATTTCAAAATATTATGGAAGTTGTCATAGCAGATTTTTAAGATGGCTTTTATTTGCAGTATCACCAAAGCAGAGTGTTTAAAAAATAAAGTTATCATTCTGAGCCTTTCCTGTAACATGTCCAGGGATGGACAATTGTGTTTGTGCACAAAACAACTCATATTTGAAAAAGACCAAATGACTGTTATTTTACCATTATAAAGAAAAAAATATGTTTGAAAAATATGACATAAAAATGCTCCACACAACAACTTAGTGGAATTATAGTTGAAAGATACCAATTTGAAGTAATTTACTCTTTGATTTTTAGTTCTTTTCACCATCCAAACAAGAACTTCTTTGGGTGTTTTGTTTTGTTCTGTTTTTCATTCAGACATTTGTATAAATATCATGACACTCTTAAGACAGAGAATATCTGAGTATAAACAGAAATAATAACTTTTCTAATTAAAGCAGTGAGTTTCTTGCCATCCTGATAGGCCACAAAGTAGTTATGTACCAAAATATCAGCTCTGTAATCACTCCAAAAAACTATCTGTAGAAAGACTTGACAAGAATAGCACAATATTTGATGGTCTTATTTCATCCTCTCTTGTGTGCCAAAAGGTAGTTCATTTTAAAAATACCAATAAACTAATACTCCAGTAAACTTGTTAACATCAAGATGTCATAATTTAGATAGTTAAGATGGTCTGAAGTTGAAATTTGAGGTAAGAATAAAAATCAAACTTAGTGTAGAATCATGAATTAGCCTTGATGTTGAAAACAAATTTGCTGAGGGTAGGGGGAGTTTCAGGGCATATGAATGAAAAATGAGCTTTCATTAGTTAGGCAATTACTAACCACTGTAAAAAATAAATTCCAAATTTTCAATATCTTCACAAGAATTTATTTCTCCATTAGAGGTCAGTGTGAATGCTCATGATGTTAAGTGAGGCTCTTGTTCTCCAGGCTCTGAATCCCTGTGTCTTCTGAATCCAAAGTCCTCAGAGAGAGAGAACATGGAGCAAACGTACCCCTCCCTTTAGTACTGGACCCTCAAGTGGCAGAATCATTTCCACTCACATGCTAGAGTGAAAAACAGTCACATGGCCCCACCTAGTTGCAGGTGAAGGTGGGCAATGTAGCCCCCAGCATATTGCTGTATTCCAGTAACAAACCTATATTATGGAAAAGCAATGCAAAATTCAATGGGGGTGTTTGCTATATTCTTCCAGAAAATATTTACTAAATGTCATTGTGTATATACCACTAGAGGAAGCACCATGAATTCATAAATAATTTATTTTCCTTTCAGCGGCTTATAAACTGCTGTCTTCAATGAGAAAACAAAATGGATCAATGACATAAGCTCATAAGCATTTAAAGGGCTAATTCCCAATTACTTATAGCCAATTTTAGATTTACAGCTTTATTGTTTTGTTTCTTTTCCTTTTCACCATATTTTAAAGGCATGTTTTTCTGCTTGAAAAGTGTACCATGTTCACATACTCAGATACAAAAAAAGTGCAGAAGAACCGTGTGAAATTCAAATCAATCACTCTTGCTATTTGTCCTCAACCCTTATAAAACACTTGGTTGAAAAAAGTAGATGTTGATTTATTGGCACCTTTCAAATAGTCATGTTCAACCCTGCCCTTACTACAACAAATATTGAAGATTTGATAGAGAAATAAGTGACATTTTCACAGGCATAGGAGTGAAGGGAAAACATATTTCAGACACAGACCAGGGTTAGCGCAAATCCTAACAGCACCTATCATTTATTGAGTCCATTATAGTCTGGGCACTGTGTTTGTGCTAAGCCATATATATGTGTGTTTCATCCTAATATAGCTTATAAAGTTGATTTTATGATTTTCTTTGGGGACGAACATTAGAAAGAAAGAAGAAATAGCACAACCCTCTCCATATGTTTAACTAAGTGTATAGGTGTTACAAACTGACAAAAAGAATAACACTTTTATATTATCATCAGGCATTTATATTAAATATTTTAATGTTCTATTTGCTTGTTGCGTTTTATAAATGATCTATGTGGCCCTATAAAGAAAAAAGTGGATAAGTACTGTCTGAATCATGAAAGATTATACAGTCTAAGAGGGAAAATTGTCAAGGACACATGAGAAGGAGGAGTGGGCGCAAACTTTTGGAAAGAGGTGTCGCTGAAAAGTTATTCTATCTCTTGCTCTGTATAGCCTGAAATTCTTCTATGGGAAAGGAGAAAGGTTTTACTCTAGAATTAGAAAAATCATTTTAAAATGTTCCTATAAATGGTAATGTATTATTGTAAAAGTATTGCATCATTCAATAGCAGACCCTTTGCTGAAAGCAGGTTTTGATACTGTGAGAAAGGTCAGGGAAAAGAAGAAAATAACTGTAAAGAGTTAAGCTTTGGACCCCAGGGAGCACACTTCACCTACCTCATAATTTTGCCCATGGCCAACTGTAAGCACAGATGAAGCAAAATTAAAGTGGTTAGGTCACAAATACTACTAACTCAAATATATTGATATGCAAACATTGTTTAAGGACAAATACGCAATTTGTGTAAGATATATATTGTATAGGTTGACAACTTTGGAAGTTCAGTTTGGATTAGGTCCACAGACCATTTTTTTTTCTGATTAATCTAAAAAGAAGTTTCTGGAATGAGTGGCAGGGAAAATTGGAAGATTTGGTTGGAAATGAACCTAGGAGTTTTCTTGCTGCAGAGTAGGACTGTCCAAACAAAACTGAAGCTTGTTCATCTATTTTACAAACATTTATTTTACATGTATTTTACAAACTGTTATAGGTACCTCCTTAAGCACAAGGTCAAGGACAAAAAATGATCAGAATTACTCTTTCTCCCCATGGCAGGCATTACTAATCAAATAAGGCAACCTTTCCCACTGACGTCAAACATAGCCTCAGATTGCTTCTAAATATATCACTCCACACAGTCACTACCAATGCATTTGCAGTTTACACAGAGATGAAACTTATTTGCTTCCCCAGCATCAGGCAAACAAAAATGATATAGACACCATCTTATCCCAGTACAGGCACACATTTTAGTGTTAATAGAGGAAGAGAAACTTAGGAGGGCTTTGGGGACAGTTGACTCAATGGCTGTAGCTCAAAAATGTATAATCAGGTGTACTTTAAAGACACTGAAACAAAAGGAGATATAAACTATGAGTATAAATTTCACATGAATATTTCTACCCGTGCTCCCAAGATTAAAGTATAGATCTGATAGATAAAACTAGGGTGTTTTTTAAATTTAACAAAAGCAAGTAAAAACAGTAATTGTAATTAAAATAAATTTTTGAGTAGTGACTATTTTAGTTCAGAGATTATTAAGGAGCAAGCACTATAACAGATAAGTGAACTATTATTCTCAGCTGAAATGTAAAGATTAATGAAACAGGTCTTGCTGGTTAAGGATTTGGAGTCAGTTGACTTTAAGTTGAAGGGGGATAAAGTTTCCTCTTGGAGTATGAAAAGAACATATTTCATGGTTTTCAAACCTTCATAACTACAGACAGCAAAATATTTCTGAAACAATCAGCAATAAAGAATATAAAAACCTAAAATTATGAAATTGGGTCTTAAAAATAATTGCATCTTATCCACAGATATTTACTTTTCTTCTGCTTTTTTAATTCCAAAATAAAGCTTCCATAAAAATCCAATACCAAATTCTTACCTATGTCTATAAAGTTTTATCTTGTGGGACACTTTTTGTGAGTCATTCAGTCAGTCCTTCAAATGTGAATAACAGTGAAAGTTTTCACTTATGCCCTGTTTTAATTTTTTTGTGTGTGTGGTACTGGGAGTGGAACCCACGAGCATTCAAACTCCAAGCTACATCCATCCCCAGCCCTATTTTACTTTTATTTAGAAACAGGGTCTCGCTAGGTTGATTAGTCTCACTACTTGCTGAGGCTGTCCTCGAACCTGCTATCCTCCTATCTCAGCCTCCTAAGTACTGGAATTATAAGCATATACCACCACGCCCGGCTTATGCTGTGGTTTTAAGGGTAAGCTGATTATTGAGTTTTATATTTTTAGTTATTTATTCAAGTTTATTAACTCATCATCTCACCCTATGAAATGGTGTGAAAAAAATACTTCTTGAAATTGGAGACTGACACTTAAAGAAAAGAAAAGGAAATTATTTTAATATTATACTATCCCCCTTTTCCAATACCTATGTCACCCATTTCAATAAAAATTTAAAATATTTCATCTGCTGTGCAACCAGCATACAAGGTACAACCTGTGAACAAAAGGTTAAAATATTGCTTCCATTTAGTTAGCATTGACAGAAAACAATGGCAAATAAAACACCATTCTTGGATCACTAATGCTGGTTTTTATGTTCAGCATCTTTAAAAAGTAATTACTCATTAGAACTTGTGTTAGTCAGTGTTTCGTCGCTGTGACAAATACCTGAAAGAAACAATTTGGAGGAGGAGAGATTTATTTCAGCCCATGGTTTCAGAGGTCAGTCCATGGTCGACAGGCTCCATTGCTGTGCCCCAGAGGTGAGACACAGCATCATGGTGGAAGTAAGTGGAGGAGGGAAGCTGCTCAGTTCATGGCAGCAAGGAAGCAGAGAGAGAGAGAGAGAGAGAGAGAGAGAGAGAGAGAGAGACAGAGAGACAGAGAGAAAGAAAGGGTCCAGGGACAAGATATGGTGGTCTCCAAGGTTACACCCCCATTGACCTACTTCCTCTAACCTGTCTACAGTTTCCACCACCTCCCAGCAGTTCATTGAGCCATCAGTGAACGAATCCACTGATGATGTTAGAGCCCTGATGATCCAATCACCGCACATAAGCTCTGCCTCTAGACATTGCTACATTGGGGTCCGATCCTTCAACACATGAATCTTTGAGGGACACTTCATATCTAATCCATAACAGAGCTGAAAGTAATTATTTTAATAAGCTGATTTGCCAATGAGTCAAAAATAGTAAGATGTGCAAATTGGCTGAAGCACACCAGAGTAGCATTGTGATTCAAGCAATAATGCTTTTTTAAATGGACAACTATTAAATTGGTCCCATTCAATGGTTGTCTTAATACTTTGATTTCCATAACTTTTTTCATAATTATTGATCAAAATTTTAGCTACAACCTGGGTATGGCCAATGACTGGGAAATGTTTGTTTTAGGGACAAGTGATAAACATCAGTACACCATGCTTCCTTGGGAGAATGGCCTTTTTAGTTGGAAAAACTCTAAAAGTTGATTATAGCCAAAAGAAGACTGCATAAGCACACCTAATCCAAAGTTGGGCTCCCAATCCTCACCTAATGAAATTGCTAGTAAACATAGATAAAAGAGGAAGCTGCTCCCTACCCACTCCAAGTTCAAATTGTTGTTTCTAGTTCTCACCCCTTCCCCAGTAGAAATTCCAGGACAACAGGGGCTGGGCATGATACAACCAGGATATTATGGGGGGAAATGTATAACTTGATGATTTATTAGGACTTTCACATCTAGACATTAATAATGGAAACCCAGATCATAAAATACATGATATTTTGCATTTTACCTCAGTTTCTCATTCTAGTTCAAAAAATGAAGATGAGCTTACAGACCCCAGATTTTTTTTGTTACCATCTATTAGTTAGATCATATATGCTGTAGAGGCAGACCAATGAGCCAAATATTTCCATTGAGTCAATTTTGCTATATGCAAGTCAATCTGTTTTTAAGAATTAAAACAAATTGCATGGTACAGAAGGGGAAATATCCACGGGTACATTTGACAGGAAATAGTCTAGGGGAAAAGTAAAAAATAAGATTCATTTTATTATTCAATCATCAACAAATACTTATTTTGTACCTATTCTCTCCTGTTCTAGAGGACTAGAATGTAACAGTAAGCAAGATAGATTTCCTTTGATGAAGTTACAACATAAAGGAAGGAGACAAATAAGTAAATAATTACACAAGAAAATTTCTAATAGTGATGAGTTTTATGAAGAAAATTATTTCTAGGATTAGAGAGTATAATGTAGTGAGAGTAGAGAGTAGTGAAAAAATGGGAAGGAGTGGTTTGGGAAAGCCCTTTCTGAAGAGGCTTATTTTGAACTGAGACAATGTGGATGAAAAGGCACCAGTGAGGCAAAGATCTGGGGAAAGAACATTCCAGACAAAGGGAACTGTGCATGCAAGCCCCTGAACAATCATGAACTGGGCCTAGTTAGGGAACAAACACAGAAATGAAGGTAGAAGCTGAAGTAAAGCCATCAAGATGGGGAGCTCCATGGTGAGGTCAATGTGATAGTCAGGAGCCAACTAGGTCATTGTGAGAATATATTCTAGATTCCCTAGAATAAGTAGAAAAACGAAATAAAATCAATTGAAGATAAATTTCCAATCTATGAAAGTAGAATCAATTGAAAATAAATCTCCAATCTATTCTATTCAAAGGGAAGCCATTGGGAGATTTCTCAAAATAAGGTAAATCAAAAGACCAAATCTATGTTTTTACAGGACTGTAGTGGAAAGAAAAAGAACATAGCATTAGACTTTCATAGTATATTCAAATCATATGGGTCTCTCTTCAGGTCCTTGTCTAATGTAGACAAAGACTAAATGGTCTTAGTATCTTACCAGTCAAACTTAGTAATAATCTATATGAAGCCAGGCGCAGTGGCACAATCCTGTAATCCAAATACTTGAGAGGCTGAGACAGGAGGATCACAGGTTCAAGGCCAGCTTCAGCAATTTAGCAAGACTTTCAGCAACCTAGCAAGACCCTGTTTCAAAAAACAAAAATAATGAAAAAGAATTTATATGAGCATATTCACTTGCTATTTTTAAATTTACAAAGCATCCTTACTGACCAGCCAAAATTGTTTTAAGAGCTTATGGTCTCCTGATGATCAAAAGCAGCTTTCTAGCATAAGACGTGTCCCTGTGTTCTCTTCCTTCTATAAGCAGAGTGGCATTTCCTCTGTGAGGTTTTAAAAGAGATTAAATCGGAGATTTTGTTAAGTATTTTTTAAACTGCCTTTGCTTTTCACATTGACCTCAGCATTCCTTATTTGATGTTCTTTTCACTATTGAAAAGCTTTTAATTCAGGGTGAAATAACTCAATGAATAGCTTCTTGTAATTGACTTATGGGGTCTAACTCACTGAAAAACATAAAACAAAAGTACAGGAAAGGATAGTCAATTTCAGAGAAGGGACAATGGAAAAGGACAAAATTTCACCAGAAGTATCCCAGATAACCTCTAACTGCGGCTCTCCTGTTCTTTATTTTCTTTGCTAAATATTCTTTCTCTCGAAACCTTATAGTAGAACACCAAAGAATGTATTTGCTATCAATAGAGATATGCAAGTAATAATAATAACAATAATTACTGTAGTTAATGATATGGAATCATCCAATGAGGTACCTTCTCTCCTTCCCAGTTGTGGAGGATACTCTCAATTATGACAAATCTCTTGGATCTTGGTCTCCTGTTCTGAAAAGTGCCTGTGACCAAGGAGGTCCACAGAGGCTTCTGTTGATACTCTCTTCACACCTCCTCTTTCACATTCACCTATCTCTGCCTCTACAAATGGAAGATGTAATCCTTCACCATATCTAATTCTAGTTTGGCATGTTGTTTATAGGGGGAAAATATCCCAGAGGCAATTCAAAATATTGACTTTAGTTTGAGGACAGAAGATTCAGATGACTTCCAATAGTTTTGTCAACATAAGTCAAGGAATTGTATGACACTACTGGTACAAAACTCACTCCATTTCCATTTTTTATTTATGCCAACAAATTTCTTGAACATATAACTCAGCATAAGAGGTAAATCAGAAAAGAATTTAGAGCTCTATCTCATTCTAGCAATAAATAAGCTTCATCCACAGATACATGCTTTTCTTTAGAAAAATAAATTTCCATATATTTCATTGAAATATATTTCCAATAAAATATTTTTATTAATTATTGATATTAAATGCATAACACATGCATATGTGTTGTGATTAATCATAAAATTAATAACCACAATGATAACAGAGAAATCTTGTGTGTGTGTGTGTGTGTGTGTGTGTGTGTGTGTGTAATATTGGGGATGAAATCCAGGGGCATTCTACCACTGAGTTACACCCCCAGCCCTATTTTTTTTTAATTTGGAAACAGGGTCTCACTAAGTTGCTAAGGACCTTACTAAGTTGTTGAGGCTAGCTGCAAACCTGCGGTCCTCCTGTCTCAGCCTCCCAAGTACTGGGATTACAGGTGTCTGCCACCACGCCCAGCTGAGAAGAGTAATCTTTTATTATGATAAAAAATTTCCATCTTAATTTCCAACGTCACAATTCAGTGATGCTAATTACATTACAATATTGTGCAACCATCACCCCATTTTCAAAAAATTTTTATACCCAAACAAAAATTTTGTAACCATTAAACAATAACTTACCCCAGTGTGCCTGATAATGTCTAATCTGCTTTCTGTCTCTAATGAATTTGCTCAGTCTATATTTCCTACAAGTGGGATCATATAATTGCCCTATTTTGTCTGGATTATTTTACTTAACATAATAGTTCATCCATCTTCTGCATGTGCTATAACTTCATTCCTTTTATAGCTGAATACTATTCAATTGTGTGTACATAATTTTTGTCTTATCGATCTTTTGACAATTTGGTTATAATTTGTTTCAGTGTGGGTTTCTTTAGCTCACTCCTAGTTGGAGCACATGAAGCTTCTTGGGAATATAGATTTGTGGGGAAACAGACATTATTTCTTTAGTCTCTGTGGCCCTTTCTCTCCATTCTCCTGGAACTCACATAATGCATATGCTAGATTAACAGTATCCCACAGATTCTTCAAGCTCTCTTTAACTTTTCTTTATTCTTTTCTTTTTTTCCCCCTCTGCTTCCCTGACTCAATAATTTCGACTACATTGTTGTCAAGTTCACTGATTCTTTCTTCTACCTTGTCAAATATGCGATTGCATTTTCTAGTGAACTTTTCAGTCCAATTATTAGACTTTCACCTTCAGAATTTCTATTTAGTTCCTTTTTATGCTATCTTTTTATTGATATTCTTAATTTTTTATCCGTCATTTTCCTGATTTTTTTCTTCTTTGTCTATGGTTTCCTTTAGACAGTTGTTTTAAAGTCTTTGTTAGTAAGTCTTATTTCTGGGCTTCTTCAGGGATGGTTTCTTTCAATTTATTTTGCTCTTTTATTTATTTATTTATTTTTTTGTGGTACCGGGGATTGAACCCAGGGGCGTTCTACCTCCGAACTACACCCCCGGCCCTATTTTTTATACTTTATTTTGAAACCGGGTCTCACGAAGTTGCGGAGGGCCTCACTAAGTAGAGAGAGAGAGACAGGGAGAGAGAGAGATAGAGCTGAGGCTGGCCGCAAACCCGGATCCTCCGGTCTCCGCCTCCCAAAGTACTGGGATTACAAGTGTGCGCCACCACGCCCGGCTATTTTGCTCTTTTAAATAGGCCATTTTTTTCTTGGTTCTTTCTATGCCTTGTGGTTTTGTTATTGTTGTTGAAAACTGGACATTCAAATATCATAATGTAACTGTGGAAACCCGATTTCTCCCTAGTGTTTTCTTTCTTTCTTCCCTCCCCCTTCCTTCCTTCCTTTCTACATTTTTATCTGTTTTTCTTTCCATCGTCTGTTGTTGCTAAAGGCTGTAATAGTCCATTGGCTTAGTGACTTTCCCAAATTATTTTTGCAAAGACACTACCTCTTACCATGTATGATCAATTGAAGTCTCTGTTCTTCAGCCTGTGTTCAGCTAATGTTTTGACAGGAATCTGCTTGAACATTAGGAGCTAACAAACAATAACAATAAAACGTCCTCTCGATCTTTACATACTGCCTCTGTGCCATAGCATTCTCTGAACACTTAGCCAAGCGTGCACTGAGCCTAAGGAGTAGCATGAGGTGAAAGATGAGGGTCTTCTCTCATCTTTTCTGAGCATATGCTTTCCCCTGGTCCTGTGTGTGTCTTTCTAAATTCCCCCCATATTCAAACAGCATTTAGTTATCCAATTTGCTAAAGAAAACTCTCCCGAAATTTTGCTCTTAAGACATTAGGTGATCGACTGTATGTTTCAACCATATCTTCTGCATGAAGTATCCTCAGTTAGTTTGCCTTGCAGGACTTCTGAGTAATGCCCACCACCTTTCCAGCCCAAGCTGAGAGTTACACAGAAACAGAAACAAGTACTCTGAATCATTCTTTCAGGCAACCTCCAAATAGATTAGAACAGATATACACAACAATTTGTAGATAAGGTGTGCTCTGCTCCCTCCAAACCAGGGGCCAGACACCCAGAATGGAAATGCAGGCTTCCCTCTCAAGACTCCCATACCAGGGAGGCAGCAAGGTAAGGGCAGGTAAAGACACCACAGTGGTTTCCTACTGCTTTGAATTTGTTCCTTACTTGGTTCAGCGTTGGCTTCATTGCTGCGAAATTCAGCCATATTCCAGAGTTTTGATGAAGTTGATACTGAAAGTTTCTCTTGTTTTGTAATGTTTCTGGAAGGTGGGAGGTAGGGGAAGAAGACCTTGGATTTTCCTACCCTGAAATTTTCCTAGTGTCATTCAATTTTCCTAGTTTCACTCAATAAGAATGATCCTAACACAGTCACTGGGATTTTTAAATGTACAATTTTATATATTGTTATTGCATTACCTGTGATAAAGTGATCAGTAAAAAGCTTTCCTACATGAGAATATATTATGTTAAGATAAAATTCAATGAAGGAAGTACAATTAAGACATAAGTTTATAGGAAATATTTTTTAATTATGACTTGGTAGAGAAGAACTTGTTTATGCATATTTTAAATGATTTGTAGACTGTGGTATTAATATTCCACTGAATGCACTCTTAAAAATTTAGAAGTAATAATCTCCTCTTAAATGTAAGTATTTACAATGTTCTGAAAAATTACATAATTTGCAACTATTATTTAAAGTTAGGGTGAAAATTCTTTAGATAACTTTTAAAAATGCAAGTGGTAATTAGTTTTTTTCAAAATTTACTTAGAAAGTATTTGTACCAAATATTTGAAGAGCTCTGCAGTATACCACACCATTTCCTTACATTTATATTCAATTGAATGGAATTGAGCTAAATTGAATTGAACTGGGTATAAATCCAAAGAAGACCTAGATGTGGGTGCTATTCGTGTCCTCCTTTTACGCTGTCTTGCGATAGCAATCAACAAGTTGATTACTGCTTTTTTAAAAATCACTTCTCAGACTGGACGAGGTAGCACACGCCTATAATCCCAGTACTTGGAAGGCTGAGACAGAAGGATTGCAGGTTTGAGATCAGCCTTAGCAATTTAGCAAAACCCTCAGCCAGTTAGTGAGACCCTGTTTCAAAAAATAAATAAATAAAAAGGACTGGGGGTGTAGCTCAGAGGTAGACTAACCCTGGGTTCAATCCCCAGTACCAAAAAAAAAACACCACCTCTCTTAGGCACATAATGAGAGTACTTGCTTCAGATGTTCTTTGTCCCCTAGTGACTGCTTCTTCACAATCTTTTCTGGTGTATCTTTACCTGTTCAGCCTCTAAATGTTGGGGTATACAAAGATCCCTTTGTTTATTCTTTAACATTAGTCTCGTGATCTTAAAAAGTATTTGCTGATAACCATAACTATATCTTCATTCTTCTCTTCATTCTTCTCCTCTTTGATCTCTGAACTCTGATATCTGTCTACTTTCTGTACCTACCAAATGTCTAAAGTTTTGACTTAATATAACGAACCCAGAAAGGACTCTTGGTTCCCAAACTCCTGCTTCAGTTCTACCCATTTAACCCAATAGCTCCATGTTTAACAGTCTCTCACTCAAAAATATAAGGATAAACATTTATTTCTCCCTTTGCGCATGACCAGAAATGTATTCAATCCATCAGCAGGTTAATTCGACACTAATTTCAAAATATATCCCAAGACCAACATTTTTTCTCTATTGTTACTGTTAACAGCTGGTCCAAGCTACCTTCACCTCCTGATCTGAGTTCTGATATAGCCTCCTCAACAATCTTTCTGATTTACCCCATAATGCATTCATTCCACAAAGTGCAGTCACAGTGATTTTATAAGACCAAAGTTAGGTCATGTCACCTCCCTACCAAAATTTTCCATTAGCTTAGAGTAAGATTCAACCACCAAGAATTAACCAGAATTTATAAGAAACTACATCAGGGACTCTTTACCCAGGTGCTCTAGTTTGCATCTGGAATGTTCCCCATGGTCTCAGATCTTATATGTTAAGTGCTTGGTCCACAGCCCATGGAAGTATTGGATGGTGATGGAGCTTCAGGAGGTGAAATTCATTCCCCCGCAGCTCCGCTGGGGTTTCATTCCAGGACTTGGGCTAGTAGAACGACTACTATCTGGAACACTGACAATCTTTGTGGTATACAAAAAAAGACCATTTGAGAATCTCAAGCTGGCTTTCAATTGCTGTGACCCAGAAATGGCATATGAGAGTTTCACTGACAACTCCTTGGCCAGAAGAGGGATAATTTTACTACAAAGTGGATGACTTCGATTTGTATAATTTCACAACTAGAAGACACTAAAAGAGGTTTTTTTTTTTTATCCAATCCCCTGAGGTTTATAGAAACTAAGGCCTAGAACTTAAATGAGTTTTCCATATTTCTACTCTTGGTGTCCCAACAGTTGGAGTGTTTACATCACATTAGTGACCATGAACTATAGTATACTATTTTGACTCACATTTTTAATTCGTGACACCTCTACAGAAATTTTTTAAAAGTCAGTATTAGCCACACCTGGTGGCTCATGCCTATAATCCCAGTACTTGGGAGGCTGAGAGAAGAGAATCAAGGATAGCCTCAGAAACGTAGCAAGACTCAACAACCTAGAAAGATCATGTTTCAAAATAAAACATAAAAAGGGCTGGAGGTGTAGCTCAGAGGTAGAATGCCCCTGAATTCAATCCCCAGTGCCATAAAAATAAATAAATAAATAAATACATAAATACATAAATACATAAATAAATAAATAAATAAATCTCAATATCACTTTGTGTGTGGGAAGTGGTACTGGGGATTGAACCCAGGGGATATTCTACCTCTGAGATACACTCCCAGACCTATTTTTACTTTGAAACATGGTCTCAATAGTTTGCTGGGAGACTCACTACATTGCTGATGCTGTCCTCAAGACAGCATCATCCAACATTATCTTTTTTTTTTTTTTTTTGCGGTACCGGGGATTGAACCCAGGGGCATTCTACCTCCGCGCTATTCCCCCGGCCCTATTTTTTTATACTTTATTTTGAAACCGGGTCTCACGAAGTTGCGGAGGGCCTCTCTAGGTAGAGGGAGAG
>PVJS01010781.1:5000-47219 GCA_004027185.1 Glis glis | reverse complement strand
AGGCCCTCCACAACTTCGTGAGACCCGGTTTCAAAATAAAGTATAAAAAATAGGGCCGGGGGTGTAGCTCAGAGGTAGAATGCCCTTGGGTTCAATCCCCGGTACCGCAAAAATACTATCTAACTTCAAAAAATAAAAGTTAAGAGTGACATGATTTACTATATCCTAACAGGAGTGGACAGAAGATAGATGGTGGGGAGCCTATGGGTTGGCAGTGCGAAGGTTCATTTTCAGGAAAGAATTTTAAAAAAATAACAATTTTGAATAAAAATCTGAACTTTTATTTATCATGACAATGATAAAATATTCTTCCAAAAAATAAAGTTTTGTTGGTTTAACACTAAGCAATTACTATCATTTCTAATAAGTTTAAATTAATACATTGAAGCCAGGCATGGTGGTACACACATGTAATCCTAGTACTAGGGAGGCTGAGATGGGAGGATTTCAGGTTCAAGGCCAGTCTCAGCAATTTAGGGAGGCCCTCTGCAACTTAGTGAGACCCTGTCTCAAAATAAAAAATAAAATAGGGTTGGAGGTATGGCTCAGAGGTAGAATGCCCCTGGGTTCATTCCCAGTACCACAGTACCACACACATACACAATTAATATGTAGATATGTAGATAGATGTTTATCTATATTTATAAACACAGATGCTCCAGACTTATGATGAAGTTTCATTCTAGTAAACACATGGTAAGTTGAAAACTTAATTTTAAAATGCCTTGAATACACTTAACCTACTGAACATCACAGATTAACAGCACAGCCCACTGTAGAGTCTTATTTATTTACCTTCATGATCATGCAGCTGGCTGAGAGCTACGGTTCATTGCTGTTTCCTGGAATCATGAGAGAATATTGGTTTGTATATAGTTAGCTTAGGAAAAGATCAAAATTGAAAATTCAAAGTACAATTTTATAGGAATTCGATTTGACCTGACTGTAGCCATCTTGAATCATAACTGTCATGATTGACCCTGAGTAACCCTGGTCAGGTTTCCACACAGGTTTCCTAGTAGACTCCTGTTTTGTTTTGTTTTAAATAAGCTTATTTTTCTGACATAAAAAATGAAATGACAAAGTTTTCTTCAATTTTGTAATTCTTTTTTTCCATTTTCATTTGTGAGGTCAAATACAAATTAATTTCTTCAGTAGCATATAAGAGGGAAGTATTAGATTTAGCTTTGAAAAAAGTACATTTTTTTCATGTGACAAAGCACTATTCCCTGTGTTATTCATTTTCATAATTTCAACTTCCAGTGACTACCAACTTCAGGCAGTTGTCAGATCTCAGGATTGATGGAAATCTTGCAGTTGACTTTTCTGTGTATACTCCTAATAACAAAACTGTGACAGTGGTTAAACAGTTTTTTACTGCTAGGTTCTGTGCTATCAGTGCCAGGAATGTGCCTCGCATCCTTCATATTAGTTTGAGATAAGCAAGGTACATTCCGTCCTGGATGTAGTCACTTTGCTCCCCACCATTTTATAACACCTCCCCCCTTTTGACCCACATCACAGGGATCCACTGCCTTTGCTGCCCAGAGTTATCCATGTGTGACTAAGTCCCAAATACATTGCATTTCAGGCCAACCTGACTCTCTCTGTCCCTTTCTTCTCAGGATACCTTGTGGTTTGTTCTCACACACTCAGACTGGGATGTTCTGGAATAAATTCCTACTGAATGCCTATTGCTTTTACACCATCTTAAAGTCTAAGAGTCATCAGTGGAAACATTCTAATTTGGGGACTAAATTGATACATAATTAGAACTTTTAATTTATCACTTAATGAACATTGGATATTGCAAAGAAATTATTTTTTAAAATTATTGATTAATCTATCTGCAGTATCCTGGACTCCACTACGTCCATTTCTTTTCAGGGTAACTTTTAATGCTTCAGAATCCTTAGAACTCTGTTTGGGTATATTGTTCATGTCTCCAACCTCTGTGTATCCCTGTGTTTAAGAATGAGAATCACCATAAATATTTATCTTTTCTGAGTTGCCTTTGTTCTGGTAAAGTTTTAAGTGAGAATAATCAAACATAGAAATATGTGCAAAGAGTCAGAATCAGCCTTAAACAAAAATATATGAATCATAGCCAGGAGTTTTTAAACTCAGCTTAAATAAATAATTTAGAAAGCCATTAGCTCTATAAAAATAAAATATAAGGCAAAGGACATTTATATAGAGAAAAATAACTAAATTAAAAAAGTTAAAAATGATGGAAAATGTTGGTCTTAAATTGCTAGAAGAAATCAAAAGGGCAATGTTTGAAAGACTCAATTATTTTCACTAACAACAGGCACTTTTTCTAAAGCAACTAATCAAATTGTGTCGGTGGTCACTAACATGTAGTCATTATCTCTGACTTTTCCCAAAGAAGAAAAGCTTTGGAAATTCCTAGCAAATAGAATTGAAATCAATCATAAATTTTATGGTGAAGGTATTTCAGTGAAAATGTTCGACCGCAGAGATATTTGAAAGCCACGAGAATCAATTCTGAAGGAAAAAGTTGCGGGCAGTATTGCAATTTTTGTAATTTATTGTGAATTAGAAACAATTTATAAATTTGTACGTGTGCATATGTGTCTGTACTATGTGTGTGTGTGTGTGTGTGTGTGTGTGTGTGTGTGTTTCATGTTAAGGGCACCTTTTGTGGAATGAATAAAGAATGTTCTTTGATGATGAATGAAGCAGCTTAACAAATTTGGCTTCCCTGTCTATTAAAAACAATGAAAAAAGACAGTATGGGTTATATATTTCACGAATTTGCAGAAATTAACACTGTAAAGAAAGAGAAAGTACTATCATTCATTTCTGCAGAAGATAAATACATATATATATAATTGAATCCCTTTTTCAGGAAATATACTAATGAAATTAAAGATCATTAATTCATTATCCTTTTCTTTCTTGTGCTATGTTGCTCATTTTTGCGTCTACGTGTGCTACTAGGGATTGAACCTGGGGGCATTCTACCTCCAAGCTACACCCCCAGCCCTATTTTATTTTTATTTTGAAATGGAATCTCACTAAGTTAATGAGAGTCTCACTCCTTGCTGAGGCTGTCCTCGAACCGTCGATCCTCCTGACCCAGCCTCCCAACTACTGGGATTACAGGCGTGCGCCACAACACCAGGCTTATAATGCTCATTTTTTATGCTTTATTTTCTATGTGTTTTATTTGCATGAGATTTTAAGGAAAATAGACCTTACTTTATTTCTTTTCTTTCTGGAACTTATCATTATTCATTCTATTTCTTGATTATTAATATTAATAACTATCATATAAAGAAAGTGATGAAAAATAGTACCCTCCTCCTGGTATGGAATTGTCTAGGAGTGCTGCTACATTTTAAAGCAGTTTCATAACTTTCCGTACAAACACACACAGACAGCAGCATCACATCCCAGCAGCCACGCCCTCTGACCTTCTTTGTAATCCCGGGCTCCATAATGTCTCTTGAAAGATATGAGCTCATACTCCTACTTTTGTCCTGGTATGTGCTCAGCTTTGCACACTGACAGCATGTTTCATGCCACCTTGAACATAAGGACAATTTTCTTAGAATGAGTAAGGATGTTTTCAGTCATAGAGAAAGGAAAAAATTTTCTTGATTTTATCCACAGATAGCAAACAGAAAAAAATAGTGACATTATGGAACAAGTACAGTTACCTAGAGGATGAGGACAGCAAAGAGGGCATGTGTGAAGATATAGGGACACAGATATGTTCCCCAAATACAACTTTTGCATGCGTGTGTGTGTGGTGCTGAGGATTGAACCCAGAGGCATTCTAACTCTGAGCTACACCTCCAGCCAGATTTTATTTTTATTTTGAAACGGAGTCTTGCTAGGTTGCTGAGAGTCTCAGTACTTGCTGAGGCTGTCCTTGAACCTTCAATCCTCCTGTCTCAGCCTCCCAAGTACTGTGATTACAGTGTGGACCACCATGCCTGGCTCAATTCAACGTTTTGTACTCTCTACTCTGGTTGCTTATAGTGAGCAAAGATTATGCTTCTTTTAGGCCATATCGTCTTCAGTGAGTGTCCTTTATCTTGTTTTTATGTGCCAAAAATTTTCTTCTTTAGCACCACCCTCCTCCCCATACTCTAAACAGGTCTGGTCAGCTGTCCAGTCCACCCACCCTGATCCCTTGGTCACAGTATCTGGGGAGTGGATGCTTGCCTTACACCATGTGGGCTGAAATCTGACTTACAGGTACCAAAGGCCATTGGAAGTCATTTCAAAGACATGGTAGCCCCCTAAAGAAACAGCTTCTGATACTAACTTACCTGGTTCCTATTTTTTCTGAAACCCAGTTTTCCATTTTCCCCTTTGAGTCTGTGAAATGCTTACAATCAGTCAGGAGTGGTAGCACATGCCTGTAATCCCAGTACTTGGGAGGTTGAGACAGGAAGATCAACAGGTTCCAGGCCAGCCCCAGCAATTTAGTGAGGCCCACTGCAACTTAGTGAGACCCTGTATCAAATGAAAAATGGAAAATAGGGCTGGGAGTATGGCTCAAAGGAAGAATGCCCCTGAGTTCAATCCTCAATACCATTAAAAATAAAATGGAAAGAAATGTTCACAAATCCCAGGTCACTTTTCTTTTCTTTCTTTTTTTTTTTTGTTATTGCTACAGACTTTTATTGCTTGCAGATCAAAACCTGAGATTAATATACATATCGACTGGTACAGTGCCTGAAACACAGGGTATGTTTCACTGTTTTCTGGATGAATAAATGAAGGTGGGTGTCTTAGCTCAGGCTGCTATAACAATAGACTAGACAACATGGCTTAACCAATGGAAATGCATTTCTCAAAAGTCTAGAACCTAAGGTCACTATCAAGGTGTAGACCAATTCAGCTCCTGGCAAGGTTCTTCTTCTCTGTTTCACCCATACATGATGAAGAGAGAATTCTGTCTTTTTAAATAAGAACCCTGATGTCAAATGGGGGCTCCACCCTCATGAGCTCATCTCAACATAATTATCCAAAGGCTCTCCCTCTAAAAACTTCCTAATATCATCCCATTGGGAGTTAGTTCAACACATGAAGTTTGAAGGGACACCAATATGAAACATGAAATAATAAATGAACAATGGTTTGTCTCTTATCAGCTAGCATACCATCCTGAAGAAGGACTGACTTCTAGCTAACATAACTGTGAAAATTCAAATTCCTTAAGAATTTCTGGTAGAGAAATCAGTAATAAATTTTTGCCTGAATGAGCCTGAGATAAAATAACATAAAATAATCACTAAATAAATATTTATAATCAGGGTGTCAGGAATTCCTTACAGAAGTGGGTTCATCTTATAAGCAGTGTGTACCACAACATCATTTTCACATCAGGCTCACCTAGAACATGAAAAGTATGTGCCAGGCAATTTCCAGCCGGTACTGTGAGCTGGGGCAGAAGTCTAGGTCACGCAAAAATATGAACATGGCAGCATTTGTTTTCTCAACCTATTATTTTGTAATATTTAGAGATATGATAGCTTTTTGCACCTGGGAATAGGACTGCAGAATAAGAGTACAAATCATGCATTCTTTAAGGAATTTGCTGAGATGAATACCACTTCCCTATAAATTAATGTTCTGCCAGTAAAAGTATGCTTTAACTTGTTTAACAGTCAAATATCCAAAGAAATTTTATGCCATGGCCCTTATGAGAAAATATATTTAAAGTTTGCAGTGTGTAGTGTTTCTTAATGACCCCATTTTGACATTACCACAATATATCTGAAAAGTATAAGTAACCATTGTTCAGTTACTAGGGTGACATAAAATGTAAATACAAGATTATCTAAATGCAGTGATTATCATAAATATGATTCACTGTAAAAAACTTATCTAAAGAAGTAAATTTACATTTGATCGACACAGAAGTATTTGTTATAATGTGATAACAATTCAAAGTATTGCCCTCATAATTCAAATGTTCTGGTTAGGTGCAATTCAATTAGTGTAATGTACATGACATTTGAATTGAATTTCAAAGTGGCGGTATATATTGTTGAACTGCCAGTAAAACAATCAGCCTCAAATATTTACTATATTATTTTGTAGTATTTTCTGAAAAGCTATAATATTGCTAAATCCTTATCAATTAAATTTCATTTTCCAAATTATGGACTAAAACATGCTGAAAAATAAAAACTAGGATTCCAAGATGGTGACCAAGGGAGACACCATGTAGCGATCCCTCTGAGACTCTGATCTCAATAGCCATGAAAGCAGCTTCTTGAAAAGAGAAGAAAAGCAGCGGAAAATTGAACTAAACAACGAAAAATTTGAAACATGACAAAATCAAAACCAGAAGACAGAACAGAGGACAGTAAAGAGTTCCAAGCACCTTACCTAGGGAACGGTGGCGGCAGCAGTGGCACCTTCTTGGCTGGGCTGCTCCAGAGGCTGCCGCCATTATAGCTTCCACAGACTGCTGGAGGGAAGCCAGCGACCTGTTGTAAATCCAAAAACAGCAGAGCATCAGCAACAAGGGCGAGCAGCATTTCCCTCTATGCTTGACAGAGACCTGGATGGTGGTGGCAGCAACGATGGTGGCGCCATCTTGGCCAGGCCCCACCTGTGGCTAACGGCATTGAGGCTTCCACAGACAACCATTAAAGAAGCCAAAGACTTCTTTAGGGACTCCAATGACAATGGAGAACCCTCAGTGGTGCAAGGGAAGGGGTACAAGGGAAGGGGAAGGGTAAGAAAGTAGTGAATCCATGGAATTACTGTCATAAACAGTGTGTATATGTGAGATTATACCAACATCATTCTCAGTGCTACATGTGGGGGGAGGCGGGGGGGAGTGGGGGGAGGGACACCAAGAGCTGTGTGCATGTATGTTAACACCAAACTGATACTCATTGTGAAGTGAGACTACAATGCACCAATAAAAACATAAAAAAAGAAGCCAAAGACCTGTTGTAAGTCCAGCAACTGCATAGCATCAGCAACAAAAGCCAGCAGCAACTCGCTCCATGCTGGACAGAGTTCCAAATGGCAGCAGAGGCAGCACCATCTTGGCCAGGCTGTGCCAGTGGCTACCGGCATTGCGACTTCCACAGACTGCCAACAAAGAAGCCAGAAACTTATTGTATGTACAGAGAATTGGTTGCTCGCTCCATGCTTGACAGAGACCTGAACGGCGGTGGCAGCGACAGCAGTCCCATCTTAGTTGGGCTGCACCAGCGACTGCCGGTATTACAGCTTCCACAGTCTGCCAGCCGATAGGCCAGCTACCTGATGTGCATCCAGCAACTGTGGATCATCAATGGTAAAAGTGGGAGGCGGCTCACTCCATGCTCAATAGAAACCCGAGTGCCTGGAGGCCTGACCAGAACCTGCGGCAGCAGCTGAGCTGACCCTTCCCCCAGAGATTAAGAGCGGTGCTCAACAGGACCATAAATTAATAAGCTGCTCCAGGGGGATACCACCCAGTGTGGCCACAGGGACTCACTTGGCAAGCAACAGACTCCCGGGGTGGAGGTAGTAGTGGGGTCTGCTATAAGACATAACAGAAGTATGGATAAGCAGACAGTCCCCGGTGACATTTGGGTGGGACAGACCTACAGCCCACAGGTCTCAGCAAGCAGGGTTTCTGGGAATAGCCACAGAACACACAGTCATGATACATGGGGAAAAATCAGACCAATCCAGCTTTCTCTGTGGAAAACACGGAGTTCTGTGTTTGTGCAGAGTCAGGTCAAAGGGACATCCACTGCTTCTGTAGGCAAAGACAGACACAGACCCAGGGTCCCAAGCTTGCGACACCCACCATATTTGTAGACAGAGACAGACATTGGGACAGGCCCAGCAGAGAAAGTGAAGATGCACACCTGCAGTGGGAGGGGCACCAGGGGCACTGGGTGCCTGCAGGGCACGAACTGTCCAGCTCACACCTCTGAGTCTACTTGCTATTATGGAGGCAACAGGTCCCTGGACCATAACAACTAGAACCCATCAACATCACCAGTGCAGTGGGTAGAAGGAGCCCTAAAGTAGCTGCAACTCAGTACTGACAATCTACAGGCAGAACAACAGTGGGGGAAACCAGACATAGATTTCAAAGTCAGTTTTAAAGGGTAATAAACACACGAAAAAGAGCTGAGAATAACTATTCAGTAATGGCTAATCACCTTTAAGGCTCACCTAGTAGGAAATTATCTACCTCCAGAATAAGATACTATAAAGAGAGAGAGATTAGACATAGGAAACCTACAGAGTGAGAGTGAGCTACCAAAAGCAACAAACATATAAACATAAGAAACCTGAAATCATGAGAAGAAAGAATAGCAAAGAAGCAATGAGCTCTCACAACTCCACAACAACAGAACTTGTCAACACAGAATTTCAAAGATTATGAGAAGGACAATTCAAAACTTTAATAGTAGAAATGATACAGGATTTCCAGAAAGAATTCAGAGAGAGCCTGAAAGGAATGAAGGATCAAATAAAGAATCTGACACCCTCAACAGGAATCAAAAAGAAGCTCTGAAAGAAATGAAGGATGCAATAATTAAAATGAAGTCATTAATACAAACTATCACCAATAGACTATATCACATGGAAAACAGAATCTCACTCTTAGAAGATGACCTCTTCAAAAATGAATGTATAGTATATAATTTAGAAAAAAACAATTTGAAAGCATGAACTGGACATTGAAGAGATTTTGGTCAATCTTAAAAAAAACAAACCTAAGAATAATAGGCATTGACAAGGGAATAGAAGCTGAAACCAAAGAAATCAATAATGTTTTCTGAAAAGTAATATTAGAAAAAATTCCAAACATAGAAAAAGAGGGCAACACACAGGTACAGGAAACATATAGAACCCCCAATAGACAAGATCAGAGAAAAGGCTCATTATGCCACATAATAGTCAAATTGACTAATGTATAGGTCAAGGAGAGAATCTTAAAGGCAACAAGAGTAAAAGACCAAATGGCATTCAGAGGCAAACCAATAATAATGACTCCAGAATTTTCAAACCAAGTCATGAAAGCCAGGGGAACCTGGAGCGATGTATTCCAAACTCTGAAAGAAGACAACTTCTAGCTAAGATTTCTCTACCCAGCAAAGATATCCTTCAAATTTGACGGGGAAATAAAAACCTTCCATGACAAACAGAAGCTTAAAGACTTTATGTCTTCCAAACCAGCACCAGAGAAAATACTCAAAGAGATTAATTACAAAAAAGAATTAATAAAGAAACACCAGAACCAGCAAAACAATGATTTCCATCAAATGAACAACTAAGCAAAGAAAAAACACTAACTCAAACAGAAATTAAAGCTCAAAGTGTTAGGAATTAAAACTCATCTCTCAATAATCACGCTAAATATAAATGGCCTCAACTCCCCAATCTAAAGACATAAGGTGGCAAAATGGATTAAAAATCACAACCCATCTATAGGCTGCCTGCAAGAAACACACCATACAAGTAAAGATATGCACAAACTAAAGGTGAAAGGATGGAGCAAGGTAGTCCACGCTAATGGAACTCAAAAACAAGCAGGAGTAGCAAGTATGATATCAGACAAATTAGACTTCAAACCTAAACTTACCAGAAGAGACAAAGCAGATCATTTATTACTGGTAAAAGGAACAATCCAGCAAGAGGATAAAATGATAGTCAACATTTATGCCGCAAACATAGATGCAACCACTTTCATAAAAGAAATGCTTCATGACATTAAGTCACACATAGATCCCAATACAATGATATTGGGAAACTTCAACACCCCTCTAACACCACTAGATCAATATTCAAGACAAGGTCAGTAAAGATGTCACAGACATTAGGAATATCATAAACCAAATGGACCTCCTAGACACATACAGAATATTCCACCCAACTACAATTGCATTCACATTTTTTTCAGCTGCTCATGGTACCTTCTCTAAAAGAGAAGATATCCTAGGCCATAAAATGAGTGCTGGCAAATTTAAAAAATGTGATGTAATCCCCTGCATCTTTTCAGACCATTATGGAATGAAACTAGAAATCAACTATAAGAAGAAATTAGAAATTAACTAGAAATTAGACCAGAGACCTGCAGCTACTTGAAAAGGGTATAGGTCCAACTCTTCAACACATAGGCATAGGCAAAAACTTTCTCAACAAGACCCCAAAGGAACAAGAAGTTAAAAAGAGTATCAATATGTGGGATTGCATTAAACTTAAGAGCTTCTGTGCATCAAAAGAAACTATCAAGAACTTCAACAGAGAGCTGACAGAATGGGAGAAGATTTTTGCCAGCTACTTCTCTGATAGAGGACTAATATCTAGAATATACAGAGAACTCAAGAAACTCCTCACTAAAAACACAAACAACCCAATAAAAAAATGGACAAGTAGGGCCAGGCCTGGTGGCGCATGCTTGTAATCCCAGTACTTTGGGAGGTGGAGACTGGATGATCCAGGTTCGTGGATAGCCTCAGCTCTCTCTCTCTCTCTTTCTCTCTCTACCTGTCTCTCTTTCTCTCTCTCTCTCTCTCTCTCTCTCTCTACCTAGTGAGGCCCTCCGCAACTTTGTGAGACCCGGTTTCAAAATAAAGTGTAAAAAAATAGGGCTGGGGGTGTAGTGCGGATAACCCTGGGTTCAATCCCCGATACCGAAAAAAAAAAAAGAAAAATGGACAAGTAAACTAAATAGACACTTCACAGAAGAAATAAAATGGCCAATAAATGTATGAAAAAATGTTCAACATCATTAGCAATCAAAGAGATGCAAATCAAAGCTACCCTGAGATTTCACCTAACCCCAAATAGAATAACAATCATTAAAAACACAAACAATAATAAATGCTGGGGAGGATGTGGAGAAGTAGAAACTCTGATACATTGTTGGTGGGATTCCAAATTAGTGCAACCACTTTGGAAAACAGAGTGGAGAATCCTCAGAAAACTGGAAATGAACCTACCATTTGACCCATCTATACTACTTCTAGGTATCTATTCAGAATAATGGAAACCAAACTACCAGACTAATGCATGCATATCCATATCGCTTCATGATTCATAATTGCCAAACTATGGAACCAGCCAAGATGTCCATCAGCAGATGAATGGATTACAAATCTATGGTATATGTACAAAATGGAATTTTATGCAGCCATAAAGAAGAACAAAATTATGTCATTTGCAGGGAAATGGATGGAATTTGAGAACATTATGCTAAGTGAGATTAGTTAGTCACAAAAAGTGAAAATTTAGATACTCTCCCTAATATGCAGGAGCTAGGGACAATAGGGCATAGGAGGGAGTCCAGACAAAGATGGAGAAAACCTTAGATGAGTAAAGAAGGTGACTTAACTGAGATAGATGAGAGGGGGGAAGAGGGAAACACCCTAATGCACAGGATGTACATACACAAACTTATCAAAGTCAACTACTATGCTGAGCACAAGAAGGAGGGAAGGGGGAGGGAATGGGGTAGGAATTTGGGGAGGGATAATTGACTGCTGTGTGCAATATTTCTGTTGGGAAGTCTCCTAGCACACTCATGGGAGTTTCCCTATAAGTAATGATTCATTTTGTTTCTTGCTGCTTTCAATATTCTCTTGTTTTTAAATTTTGACAATTTGAATTTGGTATGTTACGGTGTGGAACTCTTTAGACTTATCTTATTTATGTCCTACAGACTTCCTGGATCTGACTTTCTATTTCCTCTCCAAACTTTGAAAGTTTTCTGTCATTATCTATTTGAATATTTTTTCTGTCCCTATCTTTCCTCTCCTTCTGACACATAATAATGTTTTGTTTTGTTTTTTTCTGCCTGGTGGTTTCCATAAGTCTTATAAGTTATGTTTACTCCTCTTTCCCTTTTCTTTTTGCTCCTCACATTGAATGATTTCCAGTGATCTGTCTTCAACTTCATATACATTGTTGTCAAATTCCTCTGTAGAATCTTTCAGTTCAGTTATGGGATTCTTCATATCTATGATTTCTGGGTTTTTGTTGTTGTTGTTGTTTTGTTTTGTTTGTTTTTATACTAGGAATTGAACCAGGAGCATACAACCTTCAAGCTATACCCCAAGCCTTTTGAACTTTGTAACAGGGTCTCACTAAGTTGCTGAGACTGGCTTCAAATCTGTGATCCTCCCATCTGAGCCTCCCACATACTGGGATTGCAGGCATGCTCCACCACACCCAGCAGTAATTTTTAAATACTATCTCTTTGTTAAAGTTCTCAGCTTAGTTTATTCCTGTCTTCAGCACTGTAAGCATCTGTATGACCATTACTTTGAATTATATGTTGTTTAAATTACAAAGCTCCACTTCAATTGGGTCAATTTCTGGGGATTATTCCTGTCTTTTTTAAAATTTTCATGTTTCTTTATTTTAGTTGCTTCTTGTCTATCATGAAATTTTAAGGTGCCTTTCAAGTTTTGTTCTTTTCAGACTTCTATCTCTGTTTTTGGAGCTTCTGAAGACATACAATATGCAATATCTTGTCAGTACCCCAAGACCAATATGATAAGAACCCAAACCCTCTAGATAATAATTGCAAAGGTTGGAGAATTGGATTTTTTTTCCATTTCATTCTATTCTCACAGTGAGGGAAAGTGAAACATTTTATCTCCCACTCTTTCTCCAATTCAATAAGCCAGGGAGAGGATGTATGGTAGATGCCTGTACTCATATAAAAGCTGTACCTTTTGATCTTAAAAGGAATGCTGCTAGAAGTGGAACCATTATACATTCACCTTTTTTTGTGGTCTTGGGTCACTCAAGATCACAAAGTCCCTTTGACCTCTCAAATAAAGTTGTAAGAGTGATGGTCCATTAGGTGGGAGCTGTGTGCATTGCAAAGCTCAGTGGGTGACAAAATTCCTTCCAGAAAGAATGGATTGACTATCTTTGGTGTGAGCTGGGGAGTGGTCCTCTATAGTGCCAATCTCTCACTCTGTCTATGACTACCAAAGGACTATTGTTTGTTTGCCCTATTAGCTCCCTGAGGAAAGTTCATTAGAAAACAAACTGTCAAGTATCCACAGGAAGCATGTTCTGTAGGCCTTTTCAGGAAAGAAAATTAGAGTTTTACATTTCTTCCCCTTTTCTGCACTATTCAATGGGGGTGAAGCCCCTATATTATTTAGATGTCCATATAGAACCACCTCATGGTGCTGAGATCAAGCAAAACTCACATGGTCTAGTCTCTTGTGTTCCTACAGCTACCATGTTTGAATGGAATCTTTAGGGATCTATCTTTAAAAATTGGGGTTCTTGATTGATGTCCTAAAATACTTCTGGGAATAAAGACAAGTGTTTCTTTAAGCATCTATTTGCAATGTTCCAAAAAAATGAAGACATTGTAGATGTTTTCACACATATATGAAATGCAATGCTGTTTTTCTGTGATCTAGAGTGATATGTTAGCCAGCCTCTTCTCTTTCCAGACCTAGAAGGTTTAGAACATAGTTCCTTAGATGAATGTTGCAACGCTTGGGACTACTTATGCAAGTGAAAATTCTTCCCAGACTAGTATGGGTTAATAATTGACAAGTCCTTTAACTCCCTGGTACAAGTTACTTAGAAACCAGGCTTTCAAGTAGTCACTGTAGAAATGTTACAAAAACCATTTCCAGGGGAAACAAAAAGATGTATTTTTCAGCCCCATCTCTGAACTGTTACCAAGGGGATGACATCAGTGGAAGTGTTTGTTTACCAATATAAAATCACTCCTTTTTTCCTGTTGTCTAGAGAGACACATATGCTTTTAATCCCCTTTATTCCCATCACTGTTAAGAGTTAATCTTCAGGAATACTTAGATTTAGGGCCTATATTTGAGGTCCAGACCTTCCCCTCCTCATGGAAAAACTGGGTGTTAGGGATTTTTTTCCTAAGTTAATTGTACAATGTCCAAGGTGGTTTTCATGACTAGAGAAAACCACGTGCCTTGGTTTGCCCTAATTGTTTGATACAGATGTTTTCTCAGTTGCCCAGTGGGTAGAATTCACTTGTTTTACAGATTCTGATTTTCTGTAAGGGATAATTGATCTATTGGTAGATGTTTATTTGTTCCATCTGTAGATGGAGAGAGAATTAGGAGCTTCTTATTCCAGTAATTGCTAACATCACCTCCTTATGAAAATATTAAGGTATTAAAAATATATGTGTATTCTTGAATTGTTGGGAAAGGGCTTCATTAAAATCCTTTAAAATCAACTTGATAACTGTTTAGGTTTTTTTTTACTGAAAAAGCTGAATTTTCATCTCCAACTCTGAATAAAAGTGTCCCATATTCCACTCTTAAAGGAAGATGAATGATCTGCTGTCACTTTGAATTCAAGTACATAGTATTTTTTTTTTAGCAAACTAAGACCTTGATATAATTAGACATTAAAATGTCCAAATCAAAACTACTTGATGCTGGAAATATTTTCTTAATTTTAAAAGTGAGGAAAGTGAGTCTCAGAAAAGACAAATGCATTGTTTGATTTTCTTTTTCTTTCTTTCTTTCTTTTTTTTTTTTCTTTTTGGCACTGGAGGTTAAACCCAGAGGCATTCTACCTACAAGATACACCTCCAGCACTATTCTATTTTTTATTTTGAAACAGAGTCTCACTAAGTTTCTGAGGGTCTCACTAAGTTGTTTAGGTTGGCCTCCAGTCTGCTTTACTCCTGTGTCAGCCTCCCAAGGATTACAGTCATGTGCCGCCCCGCTGGCATTTTAGTTTATTTGAAAGTAAGTCTGTTGGACATCAAAAATCTACACTAATGATAAATAAAAATTAATCAATATGACAACATATTTATCAAATTTCCATAAAATTTCAAACAGAGAAAGAAATTAATATTTTTTCTTTAATAACCCTTTAACATATGACTCAATTTGAGCATTCATGTTTTCCTTAACCAATTTAAAGTCAACATTTATTTCTTTTAATTCAGCAATAACCATGATTGAGTTTACTATACTATATGGATTGTCATAAAACATGCAATACAGCCAAATTAGTGTGACAAAGATAAAAAGAGACTACTAAATAAAATCAAAATATGCCATAATATTTCATCATGTTCTCAATATTACATGTTGCAAATGTACCAATGTTAAGATTCAATATTTCAATTTCACTGTCATATAACATATTTCTTTGTATTTCTCCACTGTATCTAGGACAGAGATAAAATTACATAATCAAAAATCATCTTAATTGTAGAAAAGTAGAGATTACTAATAAATTTAAATTATTTCTATATTTTTGGCAACTTTAGAGAGCTAATAGAGAAAGAAATTTTCTAAGAGTTCTGATTACCTAATTTATGACTATTAATATTATTTAGGAAATATATCTTTTCTTGTCTACACACACACACACACACACACACACACACAAATAAAATCTTTACTGTTTAAACTTGTGTTATGAAATGAGGATCTTTGCTTTACATGATTTATATTTCTTGGTGCACTTAGATGTCACCAAAATTATTTTGCTTCTGATTTTATGTTTTAAAAATTCATCTTTGAGGCAATGAAGTCTAAAAATTATGAAATTACTTTTGTTATAAATGTGTAATAAAAATAACAAATGACACTACTTTTGTTCAATAACATTTAGTGTCAAGGTAATGAATATAAAATAATACAAAAGGGACTATATATGCAAGTATAATACTTAAATATATATATAAGAATTTATTTTAGATTATTTTTTACATGGAGTATTGTTTGACTATAATTTCAGAATTTGACAGGTAGCCTCAGGCAATTGAGTGTGATTAAAATAGAATAGTAATGATTTACTTAGAATTTTCTCAACTCTTATCCTTGGAGGTTAAAAACACCTTGACATAATGTGAGCTTTTGGATAAATTCCAAAATAGAACAAAATACATTCCTATTCGCTGCTATTTTCTTATTTCCATACTATTTCTTTACTTCCAATGTCATCTACAGAAACTCAATATCTTTATATTTGCTCTCTGCTTTTTTTTTATAAGGCCTTGCCCTTCACATGCATATAACAGAAATAATCTTATACATGAACATTTGTGGAAGCAAATATTAGAACACATTGAATTATCTTTGCAACTTTTCTGAAAATATAAAATAAGCTTAAAATTAAATACTTAAACATACCCACAGGAGAATTGTGTCAAGAAAGTTGTGAAGAAAATAGTTTTAATCTCCCATCTACCCACAGAAAATTTTTAAAAAGTGCTAATTCTTAGAACCCACAAAAGTTTGTTGGAACTTTAAAAAACAGTCAAAGGTTTATAATAACCAAATAGAACTGAAACAAGAAGGAACAGACTTAAAGTAGAAAAGGTGTGTTGAATTTTTATTTCCCCTTGCCTCACTCTCTCCCCAATGTGGCAGTCTTGAAAATGTCAGCTCATATTCCCAATGTTTGATCCCAGTCTCTGGTTATGGAGGAAGTAGAGAAAGCCTATCCACAAATTATTTTGTGTTATAATCAGATACTAAATGTCCCCATGGAAAGCTCATGGTTTGTATAGTTAAGTCATGAGGATTGTAATCTCATCAGTAGATAAATCCATTATAAAGAATTTATCTGGGTGCTAACCTAGGCCAATGGTGTGTGACTGGAGAAGGTGTGTACCTGGGAGTGTGGCCTTAGGGATTATGTTTTGTCTTTTAATCCCCTTGCTTACTTGCACTCTCTGCTTCCAGCCTCCATGAAGTGAGAAGCAAAGCCTTTGTGCTCTCCCTCCCTCTACTTCCCACCACCATTTTCTGAACTCCATGGAACCTGGCCTCATATGGACTGAACCCAGAATCTCCAAGAAGCTGTGAGCAATTTAATCTTCCATCCTCTAAGATGTGTGGTCAAGTATTTTGGAATATAGCAGTGAGAATGTTGATCAGGCCATTGTGTATACTTTTTCTAACCTTGTTGGAGATTACCTGAAGGATGGATGAAACGTCTTTGTCTTTGTCTAATCTCTCTTAGAACATAGGCTAAATATTCTGTGGGAATTTCTTGGAAAAATTTACAGATGCCTGCACAAAATATTATGAAAATAAAATATAATCAACTAAACAAGGCCCAGGAAAAAAGTAAGTTGGATGATGATTACTTTGAGAAATTAGGATCTCTAAAACCACCTGAGTATATAGGGGAATCCCTGGGAAGTTCTTAAGAACTCACATAGACTGAGCTCTAGGCTTCATGCAGGCCTTCAACACTTAGTTATGCTTTTTCTTCTTCCTCCTCCTCCTCCTCCTCCTCCTCCTTCTCCTTGTAATTTTTATTCTCTCTCTCTTGCTTTTTAGCTACTCACTTTCATACCCATCCTTGTTAAAACAATAGCTGATAGCTAAAAACAATCCAATTGCATGTGACAAAGAATATGACCTTTGCATTAAGTCACTATACACATGGAGTAACACAGAGCCTACTACAATAAAAACAAATAAACAAAAACAATAACAACAAAATAGAGTAAATCTGAGAAAAGGAGAAAAAATCTGATTCCCAGACTTACCAAATTACAATATTCAAAGGTCAGTTTTATGATCAAATTGTTGAAACCAAAGGTAATATAAATACAATGAAAGCATCAATAAGGAAGCACTTCATAATATACAAAGAAATCTCAGTAAGATTAGTAGATAATTTTTCATCTTAAACTATGCAGTAGAATAGCATATATTCAATGCTGGGGAAAATGTCAACCATGAATTCTATATCTGAAAAAATGATATATACCAAAAGAATTATATACCTGGGATTATTCTAAGTGAGTGAAAATTAAGAGATTCCCAGATTAAAAAAAAGTAATGGAGTTTTTTACACACACCTTCTCTATAAGAAGTGTCAAAAGGATTTTTTCCAAGTTCAAAAGCAACAAAAGTAGACAGTAACTCAAGGAAGTATGAAAGATTGGAGAAATGCAGTAAAGGTGAATACACTGGCAAATAAAACATATAGTATCATTACATTTTGAGCTGCAGCTCAACTTTTTATTAACTATATCATTAAAAAGACAAATGTTTTCTTTATCCATTCATCTTTTGATGGACACCATGGTTCCTTCCATAATTTGGCTATTGAAAATTGCGCTTATATAAACATGATATACACAATAGAATTATGTCCAATCATAAATAAGAACAAAATTATGGCATTTGAAGGAACATGGATGGATGTAGAGAATGATATGCTAAGTGAGATGAACCAGTCTCAGAAAGTCAAGGGCTGAATTTTTTCTCTCATATGTAGAAGCCTGAGGGGAAAAAATAGAAAACAAAAGGGACTGCAGATAAATGGGAGAAAACAGTAGAATAGTGGAAGGGAATTGGGGAAGAGATGTGGGGAGGGGGAAAAGGAGGATTGATGAAGATAACAGTTCAAATAATTCTCTGTCCATACACAAAGACAATCTCACTGACATGTACCGGGAAGAAGGAAGAGGGAGCAGGTGGAATGTGCAGGGTCACACCAAGTTCTGTGTGGCTACATGTCTGCATCACTTTGAACCTCACTATCATGCATAATTACAATGCGCAAATAAAAGTATAAAATTAATTAAGTAATTAAATGCATAAAATAATGATAAATCTATGCTAAATGGCACCCAATATGTGAATATGTAGTTTTCTACAACAGTATTTAGGAAAGGTTATGGAGCTTTACAGGAGCACAGTTTTTGTATGCAATTGAGGTAAGTCAGTATCAATTCATACTAGATTGCTATAATTTAGTGTTAAATATAATTACCATGATGACCAAAGAAAATATCTAAAAAATATACACAAGAGGAATTGGGAAGAGAAACAAAGTAGTTCACTCTAAAAATGGTGTGTGGTGTGGTGGGAGTATAGCTCAGTGGTAGAGTGTTTACCTAGCATCCATGAAGCCCTGAATTCAATGCCCAGCTCTGCCAAGGGAAAACAACAACAGACAAACAGCTAAATACAAAACTGGAAAGTCATGAAGGAAATAAGATTTTTTTTAAAAATATACAGAAAGCAAACAACAAAAGAGCAAAAAATATGTATTAGCAATTACTGTAATTATAAATGAATTAAATTATTTTATCAAAATGCAGAAATTAGAATAGATTAACCTGCTATAACCATGTACTGTCTACAGAAACTTCATTTAGATTCAAAGATGCAAATAGATTGAAAGCTAAAAAATTGAAATGGATCTATCATGTAAATAGTAACCAAAACAAAGGTGAGGTGAGTATATTAAGATCAGTCAAAATATGCCTCATGTAAAAAATTATTAAAAGAGACAATAATATCCAGTGATAAAAAGGGCCAATTCATCAAGAATATAAAAATTATAAACACATAGGCATCACAAAAGACTCCCAAGACACATGAAACTAATGTCCACATAACTGTAAACATAAGCATACAGTCCTACAAAAATGGCCACATACTTCAATCACCACACTCAAAAACAGGAGAATATTTTGAAAGAAGTTCAGAAGGAAATTGAAAACTTTAGCAATACCATAAACCAATGGGACTAAATAGACATATATGGAACATGCTACCTCCCAAAATAGAATGTCCATTCTTCTCAAATGCATATGGAATATTCTCCAAGATAAGATAGAATATATGCTGAAATAAAAAATGAGATTCAATACATTAAAAAGATTGAAAGCATACAAATTTTTCTGCCAAACAACAGAAAAGGAATAAAGCTAGAAATGAATTGCATAAGAAAATGAAAAATTCACAAATATGTGGAAATTAAAGAACACTTTATTAAAACAAAAATGCACTAAAGATGAAATCACAAAAGAAATTAGAAAATACCTTAAGACATATAAAAATGAAACAATGGTACACCAAAACATGTGTGATAAAGCAAAGGCAGTGCTTAGAAGGTAACTTACAGCTATAAATTCCTAAATTTAAAGATACAAGATATCAAATCAGTAACCTGACTTTATAACTCAAAAAAAAAATAGGGAAAACAAGAGCACATTGAAATTAGTGTTAACAGAATAAAAGAAATAATCAAGATTAGAACAGAGATCAATGAAACAGAGTATAGAAATATGATAAAAAGAATCAGCAAAATCAAAATGTATTCTTTTAAAAGGTATATAAATGGGGATCTAAGATGGAGAAATAGAGGAAGGCAGTGCACTTCAGTTGCTCCAAGACTCAGAACTAAACCAGAGGGAAGACTGCTTCTTGGCAAGAGAAAAAAGCAGTCAGAACTCAACAGAAGAAAGATAGTCAAAATGTGGTTGAATTGGAGGCAGCACAGAGAGCAGAGGACTGAAGAGAACTCTAAGCATCTCATCAGGTGAGTGGAAAGCAGAGGTGGGCACCATCTTGCTGAGCCTGCACAGGAGCTGTTGGCTATTGTACTGGCAGCTTTCTGAGACCAACTTTGGTTAAGAAGATGCTAAATCCTATCAATCCAGTGATTGCATAGAAACAATAACAAAAGCAATCACAGTCTTCTCTCCACAATAGAATACCTCAAGTCTTCAACCTCCAGATCGCCCAGTCAAACCACACAGTGAGCTCCTGGGGCTGTAGCTGAACTTGTCATAACCTTGAAACTACAGACCCTTCTTGAAGGAACTCTAAGGGGCTATAACTGGCTTTGTCAAGATCACCGGGAATCTCCAGACTGCCCAGCCAAACTGCCAAACAAACCCCTATGGCAGTAACTGAACTCGTTGGTACTGAGAAACTACATACCCTTCCTGTGGGGATCCAAGAGACTACAGTGGAGCTTGTCAAGACCATGAGTTTGCAAATCACTCCAGCAGGAGCCTGCAGGGCTACAGGGACTCATGTGGCAACAACCAAACCCATGGGGTCTATGACTTTGCAAACCATCCCTATGGACATAAGGGAAGGGGCTCTGATTGGAAACAGCAGAATTGAGAATTAGCAAAACATCCTTAGGGACACTCAGATAGGACCTAGAGTAAGCAGTACTACTGCAACTGTGAGGTCCCCAGAGATCACCACAGGATTGCCAGCATTGGTATCTATGAATTAAATAACTCAGCTAACTGAGCTATAGGCTCAGAAGGCTGTAAACCTTCACCTAGAGGTGTTTGGGTGCCACTTGTACTGAGGCCAGAAAGTTCTTACATGATCACAGCTGTCTAGAGCTGCAGTGTTGCCCCTGGGGCTAAATAACTCAGCCACTCATGCCCCAGGCTCAGAATGGAATAATCTCTCCCCTGGCAAAGTTTTGGTCCCACAAGCCGGGAGGCCTGAGGCCAGAAGGGATTCATGTGATTGCAGCTGGCAGAGCAGCAGCAGTACCCCTAGGGTAATTTGACTCAGAAAATCATGATACAGGCTGGGAAAACTACAAACTCTCAATTGGCAGAGTTTGGCCCTGGTGGTGCGCATGGATGACAGAGGCTCCATGCTCCACAACCAGGTAAACAACAATGCGGGCCCTGGGACATCAAAGATTAGTCATCTGGGTCACACAGAACATCATAATCTCTGGCTCTGCTGAGCTTGTGCCCTGTGACCATCAATGCTGGATGCCAGTGGTGTGCAAGGTTTCATCCAGGAGAGCAGAAATGGTATCCCTGGGGCATTACATCTCAGCCAGCTGGGCCACAGGCTCAAAATGTTATAGTCTCTGGCCCTGCTGAGTTTGCACCCAGAGAGCACAGAGGCCTGCAGCCAATCAGAGACTGCTGCTTACCTGCACTTACTAAGAACTATATCCTGTTAAAGAGGCTCTAGGAGACTAACTCAAATCTCTGAGCATATGAGACGGATTCATTGAGGCAAAAAGATAGCCCCAGCATAGGACTTAATATTAAGGGACAATAGATATAAGGCTCCCATGCAAAGAGGAAGAGGATGCCAAGACAAAAGAAACACAAACCCAAGAATCATAAAAACATGAAAGACCAACATGAACAACCATCCTTGAAGACCAAGACAAAACAATAAACTCCCCCAACTTAACAACAGTGGAGATCACCAATGCAGAAAATGCCAGAATGAGAATTCAGAATTTTGATTTTCAATACTATCAAAGATCTGAGAAATGAAATAAGAGAAAAGTATAGGGTTTAAAAGATCATATAATAAAGAACTTGAGGCGCTAAATAAAAGCCAAAAGAGGCCCTGAGCGAAAAGATGGAGAGAATAAATAAAATAAAAACCTCAATAGAAAACGCATCCGGCAGACTAGACCACATGAAAAATACAGTCTAACTTTTAGAGGACAGTTAATTCAAAACTGACCACACAATCAGCAATATATATCAAAATGTATAATTACAATGCACCAATAAATGAACATTAAAAAAAAAGACCACAAGACCACATGACCAGAGCATTCAAGAAATATGGAAAAATATGAAACAACCTAACATACAGATAATAGGCATTGAAGAAGGAATAGAAGCAAAAATCAAGGGAATTAGATACCTCTTCAGAGAAATAATATCAGAGAATTAACAAAAAGTGGAAAACGAGATGGACATCCAGGTACAAGAGACCTGTAGAACCCAGTAAGACAAAATCAAAGAAGAACTTCTCCATGTCACAAAATTATCAACATGACTAACATAGAGGTCAAGGAGACAATCTTAAATGAATTGAGAGCAAAAGGATGGGTGACATTCATGGGAAAAACAAGAATCACTCCATTCTTCTCAACCCAAATAATGAAAGCCAAAAGGACCTGATATGATGTACTATAAAATCTGTAAGAAGCCGGGCATGGTGGCACACGCTTGTAATCCCAGTACTTTGGGAGGCGGAGACCAGAGGATCCGGGTTTGCGGCCAGCCTCAGCTCTCTCTCTCTCCCTCTCTTTCTCTTTCCCTGTCTCTCTCTCTCTCTCTCTACCTAGTGAGGCCCTCCTAGTGAGGTCTCACTTCGTGAGACCTGGTTTCAAAATAAAGTATAAAAAAATAATAGGGCTGGGGGTGTAGCGCAGAGGTAGAACGCCCCTGGGTTCAATCCCTGGTACGGCAAAAAAAAAAAAAAAATCTGTAAGAAAACAAATTCCAACCAGGACTTCTATATCCAGCAAAGATATCTTTCAAAATTGACAAAGAAATAAAAGCCTTCCAAGACAAGCAGAAACTCAAAGAATTCATGACTACCAATTTGGCACTACAGAGAATACTTAAAGAAATGAAACACAAAGAAGAAAAATGAAATAAATACCAGAACCAGAGAAACAATGAATTGTAACATATGAACAAATAAATGATGGAGACACAAAATTATATAAAACATAAAATAAAACTCAAAATGACAGGAAACAAAAGTTATCTCTCAGTAGTAACATTGAATGTCAAATGCCTAAACTCCACAATTAAAAGATATAGGTTGGCAATGTGAATTAAAGCACATCATCCAACTATATTCTGCTTGCAAGAAACTCACCTTACAGACAAAGATATTCATAGGTTAAAGGTGAAATCATGGAAAAAGATATTCCATGTAAATGGAGACTGAAAACAAGCATGGGTAGCAATGCTCATATTCAAGAAATCAGACTTTAAAACTTATCAGAAGAAACAAAGCATGTCATCTCTTACTGATAAAAGTAACAATATAGCAAAAAAATATAATGATCATAAACATTTATGCCCAAATATGGGTGCATTCACATTTATTAAATAAAATTTTCAGGACATTAAGACTTAGATAGACCCCAATATAATAATTCTGGGAGATTTCAACTCATCTCTCACACCACTCAATAGATCTTCCAGACAAAAGATCAGTAAGACTCTTCATACCTAAAGAACACTATAAACCAAACGAACCTGAGGCATATACAGAATATTCCAACCAACAACAACTGAATACATATTCTTATCACCTGCTCATGGAAACTTTTCCAAAATAGACTATATTCTTAGTCAGAGAGGAATCACCTCCAAACTTAAAAAATGTAATATAATTTATAAATGTAACAAAATGTAATACAATATAATGTGCATCATTTCAGATCATAATGGAAAGAAAGTAGAAATCAACAACAGGAAGACCCAAAGGAATTACATCAATACATGGAGACTGGATGAGGACTTTATCATAGAAGAAATAAGGCGAGAAATAAAAAATTCATAAAATTAACAAAAATAGACACACACACACCAAAATCTATGGGACACTTTGAAAATAGGTTTAAGAGGAAAATTCATAGTACTGAGTGTCCACATAAGAAAAACAGACACATCAAGACCCTCTTAAAAAAGGAACAGACTACTTCCATAGCCTGTAGAAGGGAGGAAATTATTAAAATCAGATCAGAAATCAATAGATTAGAGAACAAAAAGCAATACCAAAGATAAACAAGGTTAAAAGGTTCTTTGTAAAGATTAATAAGATTGATAAATCCTTATCCAACCTAACCAAAAGAAAAGAATCAACTTAAATTACTAAGATAAGAAATGGGAAAAGTGACATCACCACAGATGGTGGGGAAACCCAGAAGATCAACAGAAATGATTTTTAAAATCATTTAATAATAAACAATCTAATAAACAGGAAAACATGGAAGAAATCAACAGATTCCTAGATACATAGAACCTACCTAAATTGAGCCAAGAGGATATAGAAAACCTAAACTGACCAATAGTAAGTAATGAGATTGAAATAACAATAGAAAGCCTTTCATTAAAGAAAAGTTCAGTCCAGATGGATTCCCAGCTGAATTCTACAAAACCTTTAGAGAGAAACTAAACCCAATTCTTTACAAATTATTCGATGGGATAGAAATAGATGGAATTTTTCCAAACTCTTCCTATAAAGCAAGTATCACCTTAATACCAAAATTGAATAAAGATACCTCAAGAAAACAAAATTACAAACCAATATCCTTGGTGAACATAGATTCAAAAATCCTAAACAAAATACTAGTGACACACATTCAAAACCATATAAAAATATTGTACACCATGAATAAATTGGTTTCCAGGGATGCAAGACTGGTTGAACATATACAAATCAATACATGTAATTCACCACATAAATAGAATTAAGGACAAAAATCACATGATCATCTTGATACATAGTGAAAAAGCATTTGACAAAATCCAACACCCATTCATTTTAAAAGCACTACAGAAAATTGAAATAGAAGGAACTTAACATTATAAAGCCAATATACAATAAATGAAAAGCCAACATTATATTGAAAGAGGAAAAAATGCAGGTATTCCTTTTAAAATCAAGATGAAGACAAGGATGCCCACTATTACCACTCTTTTTTGCTATAGTACTTGAAACTCTAGCCAGAGCCATAAGTCAATAGAAGGAAATCAAAGGAATACAACTAGGAAAATAAGAACTGAAATTATCACTCTTTGCAGATAATATGATCCTATATTTAGAAGACCCAAAAACTCAACCAATAGATTTCTAGAGCTGATTAACAAATTCATCAAAGTAGGGCAATACAAAGTCAATCTACACAAAGCAGTATCCTTTTTACAGGCCAACCATGAATCCCCAGAAAAAAAATCTGGAAAACAATTCCATTCCCAATAACCTCAAAAACAATAAAATATGTAGGAATAAATCAAACTAAAGAGATAAAAGACCTCTAAAATCAAAATTAGAAAACACTAAAGAAGAAATCTAAGATCTTAGAAGATGGAAAGATCTCCCATCCTCTTGGATAGGCAGAATAAATATAAAAATGGTCATTCTACCAATGTGATCTACAGATTCAATGCAATCCCTAATAAAACATCAATATCATTCTTCACAGACCTATTAAAATCAGTCCTAAATTTCATATGGAAAAACAAAAGACCTAGAATAGTCAAAGAAATTCCCAGCAATTGAAACCATGCAAGAAGCATCATAATACCTGATTTCAAATTATATTACAGAACTCTAGTAATAAAAACAGCATGGTATTGGCACAAAAACAGACATGTAGACTAATGGAACTGAAAAAAAGATAGAGGAACAATCCACATACTTATAGTCAGTCAATTTTTGACAAAGGTGCTAAAAACTTATGTTGGAGAAAAGAGCCTTTTCAACAAATCGTGTTGGGAAAACTCGCTATCCATTATTAGAAAAATGGAATTAAATCCCAACCTTGCACCCAGCACAAAAATGAACTCAAGATGGATCAGAGACCTGGAAAATTAGACCAGAGACTTTGAAATTACTAAAGGAGGGCATAGGTCCAACACTCCAATATATAGGCACAGGTAGACATTTTCCTCAATAAGAACCCCAAGGAACAAGAAATTAAAATAAGGATTAAGATGTGGGATTGCATTGAATTAAAGAGTTTCTCTGCAGCAAAAGAAACTATCAAGAATGTTAATAGAGAGCTGGCGAATGGGAGAGGATCTTTGCCAGCTACTCCTAGAATATACAAAGGACTTAAGAAATTTATCACTAAGAAAAGAAATAACTGAATAAAAAATGGGCAAATGGACTAAATTGCCACTTCACAAAAGATGAAATATAAATGGCCAATAAATATACGAAATAATGTTCAACATTGTTAGCAATCAGAGAGATGCAAATCAAATCCACACTGAGATTCCATCTAACCCCAATTAGAATGGCAATCATGAAGAAGTCAAACAACAATAAATGCTGGTGAGGATGTGGGGAAATAGGAACTTTTATACACTGTTGGTGGGATTGCAAATTAGTGCAGCCACTATGGAGATCATTGTGGAGGTTACTCAGAAAACTGGGAATGGATCCACCATATGATCCAGTTATACTACTTCTGGGTATATTTCCAAAGTGACTGAAATTAGAATATTATAGTAATACATGCATATCCATGGTTATAGCAGCACAATTCATAATATATGTCCCTAGTCCCCTCCTATTCTCTCTCTCTCTCTCTCTCTCTCTCTCTCTCTGCTTCCTGGCTGCCATGAGGTGAAAGTGTCTTTTCCTTTCCCATGCCCTAAAGCCCAGATAGTCACCAAGTTATTTCTTCCTTGGAGCCAGCCAATGGAACAAAACCTTTGAAATCTCTAAAACCATGAGCCAATAAATCTTTCCTTCTCTAAGTTGTGCTTGTCAGGTATTTTGGTCATAGTGATGAAAAAGTTAATAATAAACCAAATGAACCTAAGAGGCATATACAGAATATTCCAACCAACAACAACTGAATACATATTCTTCTCACCTTCTCATGGAAACTTTTCCAAAATAGACCATATTCTTAGTCATAGAGTAATCACCTGCAAATTTATCCACAATGACCAAATGGGATTAATTCCAGGAATGCAAAGATTGGTCAACATAAGAAAGTAATTCAATGTAATACATCATATTAATAGATGTAGGTATAAAACTACAGTCATCATTGTTGCCCAGAAAAGGCATTTGACAAAATCCAATACTCTTTCATGATAGAAACATTCAGAAATCTAGGAATATAGTGGAATTTCCTTAATCTGATAAATGTAGAAAACCTACAGTTAACATACTCAATGGTGAAAAATTAAAAGCTTTCTTCCTAAGATGAGGAAAAAACAGCCAGGATGTCAATTTTCACAATTGCTATTCAATGTCTGACGAGATAAACCTAGGCTGTTTGCTAGGTTATTGTGAATTCTTTGTGGAAATAATTTTATATCTCGGACCTTAACTATTGATGAAATTGAGGTAATTTTAAGGGATATGGAATGAAATAGATGAATGGGACAATCTTAACTTGTTCTATCATAAACTTAAAATATGTCTACCATGTGGCACAACTTTCCTAGTTTCCTTAATTTTTTTCCTCAATGAGTCATTGAGGAAATTGAATTGTTTTTCCCTTGTTTATGAATTTAGCTTCATAGTTAGACACATTTTAAAATGTGCTATTTGTAGAGTGAAGGAACAGCTTCATAAATGCCCATATATACATATATATGTATAGATCATAATAATCTTTATCAAAACTTCAAAATCATTGTAAATAAATGGAGGGTCAATTATAAATACATCAACATAAATATGTTTTTGCCAACAGCCTTATGTACAGGTTTGTCAAATAAATATAAGACATTACTTAGAACAAAACTAAAACATGAAAAAAGTTGTTTTAGATTATGTTCTTCATTTTCTATGCAGCATATTAATAATGGATTTATTAATTCATTTATTATTTTATTAATTCAATAACACAACACTCTGCTAGTTATATATGTTACTGTCTGTCATGGACTGTGCTGAACTGTGAAAAAGATAAAAACCACTTGCCTTAAAATGTTTCATTGTAATAAATCACTATTTTTTGCTGTCATTTGGACAGTTTTCCCTTTCACTAAATTACAGAGGAAATGTAAGATATTAATTCCAAAAAATCATATTTTAAAATATGTCCTTTAAATATCTAGAATGAAGTTAATACAAAGTGCTTAAGAAAGCTTAGTTCTGTTGTAGATATTATGTTAAGCACTTTATACTTTATCTTATTTAATTCTCTGAACAGCCTTATAAGATTTTCCTGGTGCTTTAACCAGACTTATTTGCAACTTGTTAATAAAATGTACTCATTGCTATTACAGAGAAAGGAAATAAAAAAAGGACTCTCTACTTTAGAATCTGATCTTCCTAAGCCAAAACCTGATTCAAACTAAGGTATGAATGAAATTTAATAGCATCATTCAAATTGCCAGTGATGCCTTCATTTTTTTTACCCTTATTCAATTGTTGACATAGCACAGCCCCGTTAATCCCTTAAATATATATGTCTTAAATATCTAAGCAATCTGATTGACTCACCAATACAGTTGGCGCTTCAGTTGTTTAGAACCTAATCGTATCCTGCATAGACAATGGGAGTCCATTTATACCTATATCAAAGAAGAATCTTTAAGAAATTCAAATAAAAACCTGTCAATATTAATTTAAAAACTAGTCAGCAATTCCTCATTACCTGCAAAATAAAACCCTATTTCTTCACACTCCGTGTATTGTCATGATCTAATCCTACCCAGTTCTTCATGTTCATATCTAATCACTCTCCTGCCTGAATTTTATGTTCCAGCTTTACTAAAATGTAAACTTCCTACAGCACATATGGCCACTCATGCTCCTGATGTGTTTGAACTTGCTGTTTCCTATTCCTTAGGTGTCTGCTTCTTTTTTTCTGCCCATTACCCTTTAAGACTCCATCCATACTACTCTTCCAAAGAAACTTCTTTGTTCAACCCTCCATTGTATGCTGGAGACACCAGCATGGATTAAATATAACTTCCATGTCCTCCTAATAAAAGTCTATGATTATGTTTACCATGGGATCTATTGCACAATATTAATTTTGACCCTGTGTTTTGGAGACTAAATTTTAACCCTTAGCCCAAGATGGTGGTAGAATCAAGATTTTCAAGGTATGAAATCTGATTTTTCTCTATAATGCCTTCAAAGCAGCTAATTTTATTAAATATGAACATGTATAACTTATGCTGGTTGCAACAATGATCAATAGATTACATTACCTCCTTAGCAAGGGATTGATTCCCTGACCTCATAAAAAAGGATGCAGTTAAACCATCGAGCACATTTTGATTATAGCAGAGAATCCATTAGTAGTCACCATCTCCAGGCTTAAGTGAGGAACGTTCCCTATGGCTAGGATCACAGGAGTTTATTTAGATTAGTGAACCATATTAACACATCCTCAATATAATGTAAAACCTGAATTTTGTAGACACATGTCTTCTGAATATAACCAGAATTCCAATTAGTTTTTTTTTTTTAAGTTCTAAGTAACAGAAAAAAGCATTGGCTGGTTCAAGTACAAGAGGAATTCCTTAAAGAATACTGATAGCTCTGGACATTGTAGGAAAGGCTGTCATAGGCCAAAAGTTGGATAGTTAGTAGCCCATCCCAAATCACATCTTACTGGCCTTTGGTGATCACTGGACAAGACAATGTCTATAATCAACACTGGTGGGTTTCTGTGTCACCAGAAGGCATTTCCTGTGTCTTAGCCTTCCTAGTGCCTGGCTTTATGTCTGGCCAAATAATGCTGAGTGTCTTAAAATAGGATTTGAGCTTTTGTTTTAACTCCAAGGAGACTGGAAAAATGAATCTCTATAATTTTCAGTTTTGATTTTGGGTGGTGAGCTCTGTGTTCACTGATATTTGTGGTTTATAGTTTTACAAATATTAAATATGATTTGAGTTTCTGAGTGATCAGACATTGAAAATGTCTACTACTGATTTTCTCTTTGTCGTGAAGGGAATAAATAAACAAATACGTAGACTCTATTATTTGCTAAAATTATTTATATGTCAATCCCTTCAAAATAAAATTTAGGCACTATTATTACTCTTTTTCCCCAAACAACTCTACAATGTGAGTGATATTAGATCCATTTTACTAACTTTGTAGGTGAAGATTCTGAGACTTGAAGAAGAAGCTAAATTTGTCCAAAGTTAAAACTCATGAGAGTGGTGGAGTTGGTATTTCTGATATTAATGTCTATTATGCTATCGGTCTCTTGAAACTGGATATCCCTTCCATGTTCTAAACTGTAAAATACTAGTTCCACTAAAACTTTTTTTTTTTTTGAGGAGAACACAAGTCTGATGATGTGTGCTGAAAACTTTGCTGTGAATCAGCAATGGCCACATATACTAAGTATTTTTTCTCAGAAAGTTAAATAAGCATCAGTTGAAGTAAAAGGTGAGAAAAACTCAGTAGCAATATGAGGGCTTGCCTCGATTTCTCTCCTAACTATATTATTAACTATAATACCAACTTCATATATATATTTTTTCTGTACTGAGAAGTATACCCTCTTGCTCTGAAAGGGAATTTGTGGCAAATACTTGAAAATCCATTTCCCATTATTCTAATCTTCCCAAGTCAAATCTGTTTTGTTTCCTAAAAAAGAAAAATACCCCCTTTCTAATAAAAGCACACAAATGTATAAAGCCACTATATAGTTTTTCCTCTGTCTAACAATGTGTAGACTTAGGTTTCTACTAACTATAATAAAAGATGAATGAAATAAATAGTAGTTGCTCTGGCCAAAAATCGTGGAGATCTTCTCTGCCAATGTCTTTTTCTCACTTTGACCATGTAGTCTATTACCAATCCTGCCACATCTACCTTCAAAGTATATCCAGATTTTGCCCACTTGTCATTATTCATCTTCCACCAGTCTGGTTCAAGCCTACCAACTCATGCCTGGATTATTCTAGTAGGCTCCAACCTGGCTTCTGCACTTCTTTTTTTTTTTCCTGTGTATACCTTGCATATGGCAGCCAGTGTAATGCAATTAAGCTGTAAGAAATATTGTGCCAGTCCTCTACTCAAAACCCTTAGAATAAAAGACAAAATCCTTCATCATATATAAAGCATTATCGCTACAGATACTGTGATAGCTGCGACCTTTCTTCTTCTTTCTGCTTCTGAGATGTTGCTATATTTCCAGTCACATTGGTGACCATGCTCAGCCTACTCCAGCTCCAGCTCAGGGCCTGGGCACTTACTCCACTTTTCAGAATTCTCTTCCTCTGATATACCTCCTTGGCTCCCTCATTTCTTTCAGGAGTTCATTCAAAAGTCACTTTCTTAGGGAGGACCATCCTTATAATTTTATTTAAAAATTTCATTTCCTAGTAGAGTTGACCAATTTAGCAAATAAAAGATAGGATGCAGTGTTTAGTTTATTCTCAGATAAACAGGAAATAACATCTTAGTATAATTATGTCTCAGTATTGCAAGGGAAAGATTGCATAAGATATATGTGTACATTTAGAAAATGTCTTGTTTATCTGAAATTCAAATTTGATTTTCATTGTGTGTATGCTATCTGGTTCCTAACCTCAAATTTAATATTGCCCTTCACTGTTTTGAAATTTTTTCTTAATCCTTATCACTATCTAACACACTATACATTTTACATATTCATGTTATTTTTCGTTTGTCTCTTCTCTAGAATGGAAATTCTTTGATAACAGGATTTTAACCAATTTCTTTATTGCACTGTCCCCAGTGACTACAACAGTGAGTATTCATGATAGAATTAATGAGTTTTTATTGAATGAATGAATGAATGCATGTTCAGATGATTAAATGAACACAAGAAGTATCTACTTTTTGTGAGGTACCATAGAAAATGTTTAATGTATGTTATCAAAGTTTATTCTTACAACTGCTTCTTGAGATAGAAACTATTATATTCCTATTTCTAAACCTAGGATCTTGAGTTTCCAAGAGTACAATTTTGTTTTGTCAACCTTAAATGATAAAGCTTGCACCCAAAACATGCCTAATATCACAGTTCATATTTTGTTTCTCAAATATGATATGCCAATTATTTATTTTCAAATAACTAATGAAATTGACCTGAAATATTTAGTCTTTTTCTTTTGGAGGTAGAAAATATAAGCGTTCAGTGTATTTTCTTAAATAGCTTTTAGATATTTTGAAAACATCATTTCGGTAAGAATGTGTTTGAGGCCTAATAAATTCCTCTGTATATTTAATTATGCTAATTAAGAATTCCACAGCCTGATAAAAAGACATTATAATGACATATTTTTAGAATATATCTTAAACTAATTTAAATAAAATCACTATTTAATTAACAATTTAGTAGGCAAATTGCAAGAAATTCCCTTGTTTATTATATAGATTTGCAAATAAATGCATTTTTCTCTGAAATCCTCAAATTCCTAATTCAATTTAAGTTTAAGATAGTGCTGTACATTTTAATATTATGACATAGCAGCAGCAGTAAACATTGAATAGCATAAAATAAGCTCTTATGCAGGAAGATAATATTATGAAGTGAAAAGAGGGTGAGTGTTAGAGTTCTCTGGGCCAGCTCAATTGCCTGAATTATTGTCTAACTCAAATAGAGTGTCTATCATTTTTCTGTACTCACTTGCTTGTGTAAGGATTCTATCATTTTCCTTTATTGTGGACTTGGTAAAGTCCTTCCTTTCTTCATTAGAGTAATTCTGAAACCCTTCATTTCATTTCTTCCTTAATGAGAGACAAGAAAACCAGAAGCAAAGCATGAAGGAGGACGTTATGTCAATTCTGCACAATGACAGGAAGAGACATCTCAGCCAAATTGTGAACATCAAATGTGAGGCTGCAAAATTATATGTATGGTTGAGACTGTACTTTCCTGAACTGAGTACTTTTCCTATGTAGTGATGTGTGTAGATAAAGCAGAGATGGCCATAGCTTTAAAAATCTTAGCTCACTGTTATCACATGTGTGAAATCAGAGGTAAAGGGAAAAGAGAGACAGAGGTTAAATCATGGAAATTCTTGAATGTAGTACACTATGTGTATATACTAAATTTTTGCTTTTTTCTAAAACGTCAGTATAGTTATAACTATCCTTACAACTATGGAACATAATAAGCAAATTTTTTTTTTTTTTTGCGGTTCCGGGGATTGAACCCAGGGGCGTTCTATCTCCGCGCTACACCCCCGGCCCTATTTTTTATACTTTATTTTGAAACCGGGTCTCACGAAGTTTTAGAGGGCCTCACTAAGTAGAGAGAGAGAGAGAGAGAGAGAGAGAGAGAGAGAGAAAGAGACAGGGAGAGAGAGAGAGAGAGAGAGAGCTGAGGCTGGCCGCGAACCCGGATCCTCCGGTCTCTGCCTCCCAAAGTACTGGGATTACAAGCGTGCGCCACCACGCCCGACAATAAGCAAATATTTAGTGCCTTTTTATCATATGTTATCAATTACACATATTCACATATGTCCACACACATGCATGTGCATTTTTTTTGAGATGCAATTGAGGGTGTTAACTAACATGTAAGTGGGCTTTGTTTATGCCTCTTTGATGAACTAACAACCAAAAAGTAGTTGTTAAACTATGGAATAGCTCATGTCCTCTCTTATAGTGAAAAGAAGCAAGAATTACTGCCCTAGCACTTCTGAATGAATACAAAGCAAATCACTATAATAACAGCACCCCTACTATTCATTAAAAGACATTTTGGCAGTTATAAGCTCTCTCCATGGCAGTATAACCTCTGTAACATGTTATCAGTAGAACAAGGAATTGCTGATAGTGTTTATTAAAAATAAAATCAAACAAAACAAGAGCAAAAGAAAGCTTTCAGTACTTCACAAACCTCCCTAAAGTCCAAAAAATATGCAAGGAAACTCTATACAAGGTACTATAGGGTTAGGGGATTGATTTGGATGTAAATTTTCCATTAGTCTACTTTTCTACACTAATTACTTGGGATCTCTTAGACACCCAGAACCACCTCACGCCAATTGGCAGAGAAAGCAATATTCTTTGATTACTCTCTTTTTTTCCCATCTCTTTTATAATCTCTTGACATTTTTTAATATTTTGCTACAGCACACATTTTCCATGTTTTTCTTAAGCCCCTGGCAAAGATATTTTATCCACTCAATTTATTAAATGTTCCTTGTATGCAATTGCAGAAGTAGAGAACCCAAAGTGTAAATAAATATGAAATAGAGAAGCATTCCACCACCCCCAACCTTTTCAAAAGTAAGATAGTAAGAAAAAAAATGTTTCAATGTGTAACTCTATATGAAAGAAGCCAGTTAGAAAAGAACATATACTCTGTGATATTCTAAAACATGATATTCTAAAACTGGGCAGTATTATAGAAACAGAAAACAGATCAGTGTCTGCCAGGGGTTCAAATTGAGGGGGGGTGATCATGGTCGAATAGCTGAAGCACAGGGAATATTTTTAGTGCATTAAAATATTCTGTATGGCCTCATAATGGTAAATACATAGCACCATGTTTTTGTCGAACTCACAGAATTTTACAGCACGAAATACAAAATTTAATTAATATAAACTTTAATAGTCATTTTGGATATGGGCTATTTCAGGATGAAATGCATGGTTAAAGGAACTGCACATCAGCATTCTCCTCTAGTTAATAAGGTTCTTTCTAATGGAGGTATAGTCAACAACTCTGAAACTCAACATGTATAATGGAATTAAACAATTAAATAGATGTCATGTGATGCCAACCAGGTTTCTCACTGTTGGAATGAAAGGTGACAGAAAAGCAAAGAAGTCTAGAATGGTGGCAATGGATTAGAGGAGACAGGATGGGCTTATAGTTAGCTTCATATAGACACCAATGGTTACATGTAGAAATATTGATAGGCATGTGTATATACCTGGGGTAATATTCATACACACATTTTCTTGTCCTGTCTTGCTGAAAGGGACTAGGAGAAGATGTCACTACTAACACATGACTCTTTCAACAATACCAGTGAATGATAAGACTTCCCACCCTTCCAGTAAGAACAGGCACTACCCCCACTCTGCGCACACACAACTTACTGTTTGAATGATAAGACTTCCCACCCTTCCAGGAAGAACAGGCACTATCCCCACTCTGCGCACACACAACTTACTGATTCTTCTAGTTCTTCCTGGTGCTTTTCCTAGATTTGAGTAAACCCTCACATGCATGGCATGATAAGTTTCCTGCTGAATTCCTGAGTGGGACCCTCTGCCCATCTCTAGGGTAATCTGTCCTTCCAGATCTTTCTTCCCCAACATTCTGCCCAGTGCACACTCTTGCTGTCTTTGTCTCCCCAAACTTTTAGCTCTAGCTCCTGAACCCAGAGAATCTTCTGGACCTTGCCTGGCTTTTTTTCTCACTGCGCTACAACCTAGAAGTGCTCAAGACATTAAGCTGGGACAATTTAAAGCTCATCTTATTTATTCTGTGACTTTCAGGGATCTCCTTTCAGGTTGGGCTTCCCAGGGTTTTGAGAGCCAACATTTCATGTATTTTCTTTATTAATTTAGTTGTTATTGAATATACTGTGTAGGGTAAAACCCCTATACCTGAAATTTAGATTTATTGCTAAGAACCACATAACATTCAAAAGTTGTTTTTAATTCAAACACATTATTTTCCTAAGTAATAAGCATAATGCCTTATATTAGTGAGTAAATTTGTTCACAGCACAACAGGCATAGAATAGAGAACAGAGTAAAACAATGTGAAACAAACACTCTCTTTTACAGTTTATTACCACTTGGTATTTCACTTACCTATCCATGTTAGCTATGCTCTAAAAAAATACAACATATGAGGCTAGGATGAGTAGCTTCTTTGTTTTAGTTAGACTTATGAAAGAAACCTCTTTACATGAAAGAATCAACAAGAGTAAAACTTCCCTCATGCTGTTTTGAAACTTCCTGTTCTAGAGTGACTCAGGCCTGAATTTTGGGCTGCCTTTACAGGAACACACAAATTTAATATGTCTGGAGTAGAGACACACTGATACTTTTACCAAGTGATCTTAGTAGTCACTTCGTTCTTTCATTGTATTTTAAAAATCACCATATAGCTCTCCTCCAGGCCCATCTGTATGTTTTAGTTGGTCCTCACTCTCTTCAAAAGACTTTGATTTGGGGGCTTCCTGTGTGTCATGGGAACCAAGGGGAGGTTAGATGCAGACTTACCAGGCTATCTTCTCTTGACTATGTCTTGCGATTTCACAGTGAGGCGGACAGCACTGACATTTACGGAAGGAGCTCTCGACTCCCTTGTGAGAGAGATGCTTGGAGATGCTTCTCCCTTTGTCCTTTTCTTTCCCCTCGGGATTTCGTGAAGTCATTTGCTTAAGGTCTCAGAACAGTTGACAACTGAGGCAAGAGCTGAACTCAGCCCCAATTCCAGCTTGCAGACTTGGTCTTTGACGGTGTCTGACAGCTCATAAATAGGCTTGATGCTAAGGCTCTCGGTAGAGGCTTTTTATTTTTTTTTTTAAAGAAGCAATTGTGGATGTTTGATGAATTCTTATTACTGTGGCTTCCTTTTTCCCCAATGTGTTGTACAGTCATGCAGTCAAGAGTAAAATGTATAAGTGCACATAAATGATCCCTGTATTGTGAAAATTGCAGCAGAAGACAAGCAATTATGTGGGGGAGTACATTAGGCAATACGGTTCCGCTTAGTCTCGGAGCCTCAGCTTTATTCCGAGTGTTGAACTCAATTTCCATATTACTCAGAAGACATTGATCATTACTAGCCTAAGTAAATATTCCTTTTGATTGTCTCAGCAGGCAATCTCCATGGTCATATTTTAACTCCTCATACAGGCTAAAGGAAACCTTTGATAGATATTTTGGCTGGTATCTGCCATTACAAAATATACACAGGCAGGTGTGGAATAATAATAGCATAGGAGAAAAGGCCTTGTAAACACTAAATTGTCGTGCACGAGTAATGTACTGGGTTTATCTCCTGTTGCCATCCAAAGAATACAACAAAATAAAATTCTTAAAATCATCCTAGGGGCGGGTAACTAAAGCACAGAAGATATCAGGCATGTCTCTATTCCCAAGGTCAACAAAAGGTCAGCAGCAAACTGAACACACAGTCCTGATGTGCTCTTTCAGTGATGATCCAATATGAATTAGGTGTCATCGATCTGTCCCTCCCCATCCCATTGCTCTTCCTCTCTCAGCCTTTAGCTCTGTCTCTCACCCTCCTTCTCTGTGTCTCTCTCTCTTCTTCTCACTCAACAGACAACAACTGAGACTCAACAGCCTCAATCCCACTCTTATGGCCCTACCTCGTCTCATTCACCTTACTGACTTTCTAAACTCACCATGACATCAGGAGATCTCCCAAATTGATGGTGCTATATACTGATATACATTGTTCTTCTTTGGATCCTTCTGGATTCCATTTCCTGCCTTGAAAATACCTCATGTTAGCTTGGCATGGTGGCACACACCTATAATCCCAGTACTTGGGAGCCTGAGACAGGAGGATTGCAGGTTGGTGGCCAGCCTCAGAATCTTAGCAACTTAGTGAAACTCTGTTTTAAAATAAAAAATGAAATAGGACTGGGGACATAGCTCAGAGGCAGAATGTCCTTGGCTTCAATCCTCAGTACCACGAAAGAAAAGAAGGAAGGAAGGAAGAGAAACTACCTCATGTTTGATTGTACCTGACTCAAAAGGCTTCTACTAAGTGCTCTCCTATCTCTTTGGTCATTAATAAACTTTCTAAGTGTTGTAGTACTCTATTCTATTGGATCTTCTAATAAACGTTGAGCTCCTACAAGTCACACAGAAAATATTTTATTACTTTTCTTCCTAGCATCTGATCTATTTATTAAACATCCACTGGATTCAAGAGGTCAAGTTTTCACCAATGAACTTTTCCCCACAGGCATTCTTGTTCTCATAGTCAGGGCTACTATAGAATTTCAAAATAAGTAAGAGTTATTTATAAGGAAAACAGAATGTAACTGAATCATTTCACATGCAAACCAAGTTAGATGGATAGTCATCATATGCCCATTTTACATATAGGGAAATCCAGCTTTAGAGAAATAACCCAAATTACTCTACTCACACAGCTAATAAATGAAAACTAGGCAGGCTGAATGGGGGCACTGTGCATATTCAAGCATAATCGTCTTCCATGCACAGCTTTAATTACTGCAGAGCTTTTTAAAGCAGAAATATAAAGATCACTTTTTTCTGTTTTGTTATTCCCAAACAGCTATGATGCTTTTATACATTAAGACCAGAGAAGGGCCAGGTCTAAGGGTGCATGCCTGTGATCCCAGTTCTTGGGAGGCCGAGACAGGACGATCGAAGGTTCGCCACCAGCTTCAGCATATTAGCAAGGTTCTCAGCAGCATAGAGAGACCCTGTTTCCCAATAAAACATGAAATAGGGCTAGGGGTGTAGCTCAGAGGTAGAATGCCCCTGGATTCAATCCCCAGCACCACACACACACACACACACACACACACACACACACAGAAGACCAGAGAAGTTAAGTAACTTGCTCCAGGCCATTCTCTCAGGAAGTAGTGATGGAGGAGGTATAATTTGAATTTTAGCCTTTCTGAGTGCAAGACATCTGCACATATGATATCCTCAGTGGGAAGCCTATTGGTATTCAAAGCATCATGATAAATAGAAATATGAATCTAATACAATACTTATTCTTACAGTGCACAGTGTATTACATCTGTAAACAATCATGTGTCTTGTAAATATGATGAATCTCTGTACGTGCATGATTATTTGCAGTGGTAATTATTTTCTTTCATATGGGAAGTTGATGCCTTTAGTGTGTGCACATTGAAGCAATTGCAGATTGTTACCTCTGTCTTTTCAAATGATATTTGTTTTTTCTTTCCCTGTTTTCAGATGGTTTCCTGGTTCCTATTGGAATCAGTGTCCATTGATGAAGCAGAATCCTCTCAGTGATTCTGCTCCGTGAGTTATTATTCCTAGCGGCCATCCAAACAATGCCACCAAGTGTCACATTTCACCTAAATTGATACTAAAGCCGTTTAGCATAAGCTAATTAAAATTTGGATGTCCTTCATGAGCATGCCACATGACTGATGGCGGTGAGCTCTATCATCATTACAGAGCACATTACTTTTGTAGATGTGCCATATAACGTGTTCCAGAACTATTCGTGTTCTCATAAGCATGTAAGCTCAAACATTGCTTCCATTTAAGAGAAACAGTGATGTTAATAGTATTCAAATAACAGGATTTTCAACTTCTTTCTACGTTTCTCTCCAAAATTTTGCCTCTTCTCCTTCTTCTTTAGTTTCCCTGTCTTCTTGTTTTCAAAGGCAGGTGTGGAAAACCTAAAATATTTGTGAGAATAAAATCAGAACATCTGTCAAATCACAAGCACTATGTCTGCAAAACTAAATGCAGCTTTGGAGGTCAATTTCACATTACCGTGTCCTAATTTTTAAGGGGAATTACATATATTAATCTCTGTCAAAGACATCACCAATTACTCGAATAAACTGTTGTTTGCTTTTGATTTTGTTTGGAAATGTTGGCTAGACAGAGGGCTGTTATTTAAAGTAGAAGATTATTTTCAGACAATAATAGTTTTCCTTTCTCCCACCTTTCTGCAAATACATAATTGAACAAGTGGTTTAAAGGGAAACTTGGTTTTTAGTTTTATGTACCAGTTATTTTTGTGTGTGTGTGGTACTAAGGATTGAATCCAGAGATATTCTACCTCCAAGCTACACACCCAGTCCTATTTTATTTTTTATTTTCAAATAGGGTCTCACTAAGTTGTGGAGGGCCCCACTTAGTTGCTGAGGCTGGTGGTGGACCTGTGATCCTCCTGATTCAGCCTCCCAAGTACTGGGATTACAGGTGTGTGCCACCATGCCCAACAGTTTGCTTTAAATTAAAATGTAATGTAATGACTGGAAAAAAGATAGAATATGGTATTAAAAGTTGGTTTTAGTTTACTCATGCATCAAATGGAGACAATATTTTTACCAACTCCTGTGAAAAGTGAGGAATCTATGAGATAACACATTTAAAGGGATTAACATACTTTCTGGAACTTAGTGTTAACTAAATGAAGGGGTTGGTGTTGAAGATGATAGATGAGGTCAGAATAATTACATGACATATTTCCTATATTTCTTGGCCTTTGCTAATATGCTACCTACTAGGGCCAGGAACAGGATAGGCTAGTCTTTATTAATGGTTGGAACACATCTTTTCTAGGTTTCTGCAAAGCCCTTATGAATAATGACAGTTGCTAACACCTTACCCCCAAACATTCTTTGTCTCCTCCCCAAAACACCATTGCCTAGAGAATAGGTGATGTGGGTGTAAATCTATCCATCAAGTCTTTGAGAACTGGATTGGTTTGCATGACTTGGATAGAGCACGGGGTGAGCACATTACTCAGCAGCACAGCCAGGACATGTTTCCAGCATTGCTCTGCAATGGACTAGCACTTAAAACCTTTAGCTGTCACTGTATGATGTGGTTGGTTGGTTTTTGATCTACCGTATCCTCTTTTTCACTATTCTGAGACATAACCATTGCTGTGCAGTCAACAACCCTCCAAATATTTTTTCCCACATGGTGGGCTTAGCTTTCCAGTAAAGCCTCTTGTTCACCAATTGTAAATCTGCTTACGTTCACATGGTTCTTAGCATTCTGTAGGGAGTCCCATTTTTACGACCAGGGAAGAGATGCAAGTAGAACCCTTTTTGAGGAAATATAGGTGGAGTACCATAAAGCTGGAACATACAATTGCAGGCCATGACATTCCTTACATATGTTCCTGTTAAATGTAGAGAAATGAAAAAAATTAATAAAGCCATATATAGTTTTGGGACCAATGTGGGCATTGCATGCTCTGTATATACTGTATTAGCGTCCACATGTCATCTGTTCTATTTTACTTTAAATCTGTGCCTCAAAACTGTACCTTGTTCTATGTTGCCATTCTTTTACAGTGAACTTTAGATGTTTAGTTTGAGTGTCTCCCCAGAGGTTCAGGTACAGGAAGCGCGGTCCCCAGGGCAGCAATATTGGAAGGTGGCAGAACCTTTAAAAAAATGGGGCCTCGTGCAAGGAGGTGACGTCATTGGTAGGGATCTTCTCTTGGAAGGGATTAGGGTGGTGTTACGAAGCAAGTTCATTCTCACAAGAAAAAGTTGTTAAAAAAGAGCCCCTGAATCTCTCTGGCTTCCTGGGACAACATGTGAACTTTTATGCCCAGGCTTCTACTATTTTGATCTTCCATGAGGCCCATGCCAGAGCCAAATTAATGAGGCCACCCACGCTTGGACTTTCAGTCTCCAAAACTGTCATCTAATAAAACTTTTTTTATTACAAAGTACCCATCTTCAAGAATTTTGTAAATTTTTTTTTTCAGTGCTGGGGATACGTATCCTAGGAGCACTCTACCATTCTTTTTATTTTATTTTTTATAAATCCCCAACCCTTTTTTTTTTATTTTGAAAGAGTGTCTCACTAAGTTGCCCAGGCTGGCCTCGGACTTAAGATCCTTCTGCATCAGTCTTCTGAGTAGGTATCTGGTTGTAGTAACAGAATATGGGCTAATATACTCAGTCCTTTTTGGCTCATGGGTTCAGACAACAGAAAACAATGTTATTTCCATTAAAGAAAAAGAAATTTAGACAAATGCTGTCTGTTGCTACCAAATCATTTGAGAACCTGAAAGAGGGGGTATATTTAGATACTGGGAAGTCTATAAAAGTTAAAGCATCTACTCCCACTGCCTATTTTGTCAATCTGCTTCCTCTTTCTCCCTGAATTAAATCTCCATTCTGTAGTCAAAGTGAGCTTTATAAATGCATACAAGCTATCAGCTCTTTGCATTCTCTTTAAATTGTACCCTACTGCCATACAAACCCTTCAGGTTGGCTTGCAAAATATTTTACATATGATCCTGATATATGACTCCTACCTAAGCTCCTACCATGCCAGGCTCTGGAAGACAGCCTCCAGATTTTAATT
>PVJS01010781.1:0-2500 GCA_004027185.1 Glis glis | reverse complement strand
CAATGAAAGATGAGATAACTGAAAACAAAAATGCTATCCAAAATCATTTTCTTAGGTGCTAACACAATTGCCATTTAAATACATGGTAGGGTGTTCTAAAATCTAGTTGCTTCTAAAATCTAGTTGATATAAAAATTTATTTATATCATTAGAATAAATTGCAATATATATTGTGGTACTAGGGATCAAAACCAGGGGCACTCTACCACTGAGCTAAATCCTGATCCCTTTTTATTTTTTATTTGAAACAGAGTTTTGCCAAGTTAGCACATGCTAGCCTTTAACCTGTGATCCTCCTGCCTCAGCATCGCAAATACTGGAATTACAGGTGTGCATCACCATCTCCGGTTGAGTTGTGATTTATTTGAGACATCAGTACTCAGTGCAGAGCATTTCCAATCAGGAAGCAAGCGAAAGTTGTTGCTTTCATGAACAATGTGGATACAAACCATTTTGTGCTGTCTGCTATTTGAAAGAGATTTGAACAAATATGAAATCCGAATAAATATCTTTCAGTGTGAGGCATTTATGGTCTTGTTAACACCCAAGGAAAGTGACAAGAGAGAAAGAAGTTGCTAATTACAATTTGAAAGAGGTTGCTATTAATAAGTAACAGGGACTGTGTATGCAGCTGGGCAGGTTATATCTCAGCAAAATATCACCTCAACCATTTTGCTTGGTTATTGTCATTTCTTAGAAATCAATGCTACTGGAGACGGATCACAGCAGTGACCTGGTAGATATGATTGTACTGTGAATGGCAAGATCTTTCTGTATATGTGATTTTAGAAATTGCAATTTCCTCTCCAAGAACAAAGGTCATACGATTCTCTGAATTTCCAGGCAAGAGCCAAGTCACCTAGTCTTAGGCTGCCTCTCCATTCACTTAGAAGAATTCCACTTTGGGGGAACAGGTTTAGCGATTGCTTAAGTCTTTTTAGATTAGAAACTATGTAATTCCTTTAGCAATGGTATTTAGGAACTATCTGCAGGTAGAGGAAGATGGGCCGCGAAAGGAATTTGATTTTGCTTGCTATAAATGTTTAATTTCCTTTAACATCATCTTTAAGATCACTTTATAGTTTCTATAATTTTTCTTTGTTTAGGAGGAAACAGCTTTCCTTTATTATCAGTGCACCCCCCCAAAAGACTATTTCACGTCTTTCAATCCTGGCATGCGTTATGCAGACTGAAAGATATTTTGCAACACTGCAAGGAGTGAAAATTCTGTTTTGTGCCTACTAACCTGAAAATGCAGATTTTTCAAAGCATGACAATGAAAAATTCAACTTAAGAGCAATAACTTTTCTTTGGATTGTTCCTTTAAGATATGCCATTGGGAACCTATGAATCAAACTCAGAAGAAAAGCTCCACAGCCAGCTGGCTAAGGCCTGCTAAGTTACTATTTTCAGTCTAAGTTACTTACTATTTTCAGTCTCCTCTTTTACATGTCTTATGGTACTTCACTAATTCCACCCTTTACCATAGTACCTATGATAATAGCTTCCAAACTAGACTCTTGCTTTTGGTTTTTCTACATACCAATGATTTCTGCACATCTTGACTATAGTGGTCCTTTTAAAAACACAAATCGATCATGCTAATCCTCAGCTGAAATTCTTTCAGAATGTACGCGTTGGTTACAAGTCCTTTTTTGGATTCTTTAGGATGTCAATCAACGTCCCTTATCGTTTGGACTTGGACCATCTCTCTAGTTTCGTCTCTTAACATCATCTCCCAGTCTACGGCCATTCTGCATATTCTGGCCCTTCCCAGAGCACAATGTTATTTTTTACTAATTTTATTTTTATTCATTTTTTTACACTATAAAGAAATCTAAATAAGCCAGTTTAAAGAAACAGATATCGTCATGAGGAAGATATTAGAGTTTCTTACTGAATTGAAGGTTCAGTACCAAACCATACAAAGGGCACAGTACTACTGAGTCCAGAGAGGAAATCCTGCCAGGGCTCTCTGGCATGGATCTCTGCCTCCCACTGTCTGCTGGCATCTTCCTCTCTCACTGAATACTGACTTCTCCCATGTGGCATGTTGAGAAGCAGAGCTGCCAATACGTGCAGAACCTCACAGTCTTTAGCTTCTGTCACTAGAAATAGTCACTCTCTTTTATAGTTTTATGTAAAGAAAAAAAAGAAATTACTCAAATTGACACACCTGGAAACTGTCCATTATCTGACAAATGAATTAACTGTAGAAGGGAGGGCAAGATTTTAAAAAATATGAGACCAGCTGAAAATTTGGGTTGAAATGAGCAAAGGAGAGTTTACCTAAAGAGAACAAAAGAGAGTTCTCTATTGCCATTATGACCAACATGCCTGACAAGAACAGGTTAGAGGAGGAATGGGTAATTGGGGCTCATGGTGTCAGAGGACTCAGTCCATGGTTGGCTAACTCCAAGGCAGAAAGGCATGTCTGAAAAAAATTGTTCAGTTCATGGAAGCTGGTAAACACAGAAAGAGAGAAAGAGAAGGAGAGAGG
>PVJS01010780.1:0-47214 GCA_004027185.1 Glis glis | reverse complement strand
ACCAGAGACCTTGCAGCTACTTGAAGAGGGCATAGGTCCAACACTTCAACACATAGGTACAGTGTAAAGACTTCCTCAACAAGACCCCAAAGGCACAGGAAATTAAAATGAGGATCAATACATGGGATTGCATTAAACTGAAGAGCTTTTGTGCAGCAAAGGAAACTATCAAGATCCTCAACAGAGAGACGACAGAATGGGAGAAGATTTTTGCCAGCTACTCCTCTGATAGAGAACTAATATCTAGAATATACAGAGAACTTAAAAAAATCACCAGTAAAAAGCAAATAACCCAATCAAAAAATGGGCAAGTGAACTAGACACTTCACAGAAGAAAAAATACAAATGACCAATACATGTATGAAAAAATGTTCAACATCATTAGCAGTCAGAGAGATGCAAATCAAAACTACCCTGAGATATCACCTGACCCCAATAAGAATGGCAATTGTTAAAAACGCAAACAACAACAAATGCTGGCGAGGATGTGGAGAAGTAGGAACTCTAATACACTGCTGGTGGAATTGCAAATTAGTGCAACCACTTTGGAAAACAGTGTGGAGGATCCTCAGAAGAATGGGAACGAACCTACCGTATGACCCAGCAATCCTACTTCTAGGCATCTACCCAAAAGATATGAAACCGAATTACCAGACTAATGCATGTGTATCTGTGTTTATAACTGCAAAATTCACAATTGCCAAACTTTGGAACCAGCCAAAGTGTCCATCAACAGATGAATGGATTACAAGACTATGGGATATGTACACAATGGAATTTTACCCAGCCATAAAGAAGAACAAAATTACATCATTTGTAGGGAAATGTAAAGAATTAGAGAACATTATACTAAGTGGGATTAGTCAGGCACAAAGAGTGAAAAGTTGGATGTTCGCCCTAATATGTGGAAGCTAGATAGAAGGATACTTAGAAGGGACTCCAGACAAAGAAGAAGAAAACTTTAGATGAACAAAGAAGATGACCTAACTGAGGGAGTTGGGAGGGGGTGGAGTGAAATACACTGAAGCACATGATGTATATATACAAACTTATAAGATTCAATCACTATGCAGAGCACTAAAGGAAGGGAATGATGAGGGAATAGGGTGAGAGATTTGAGGGAGGGCTAAATGAGCAATGTGTGATTTATGATTCTGCTAACCTGACACTTATCAAATGTATAATTACAATGCACCAATAAATGAATATAAAAAATAAATAAAATATCAAAATCAATGATAATTTAACATAAAAATAGCAATTAAAGAACTATATTTCAGTATGTGTAAAAAAAAGTAAGACCCCCCCAAAACCAATATTTTATGTTTTCTTTCATATGTAGAAGCTAGAAGGAAAAAGGAAAGAAAGGACATTATGAAAGTACAAGGCAGAACCATGAAGGTAGTGAAAGGGAGCAAGGGAGCTGGGGGAGGGCAGAGGAAGGGGAAGGGGAGATACTGGGAAGTGGAATTTACCAAATTTTGTTATACGATAAATATGCCAAAATAAACTGCTAATCTATAAAATTAATATGCATCCTTCAAAATAAAAATTCAACAGTTGCTTTTTATATTTAATTTGTCTAACTGCTAGTTGTTTTTGGTAAACTCATATCTATCAGTTTTGTATGGTTGTTTTGTAGATAATTTTTTATTAATATATGTATATTCCTATTAAGTTCTCATATACTAAGAGAATTTTTATATGTATGTGTGTTGAATTTTATAAAATATTTTCTGAGCCATGCATGGTGGCACACACCTATAATCCCAGTACTTGGGAGCCTGAGACAAGAGGATCACAGTCTCAAGACCAGCCCCAGCAACTTAATAAAACACTGTTTCAAAATAAAAAATAAAAAGGGCTAGGGTATAGCTTGGAAGTAGAATGCTTCTGGGTTCAATCCCCAGTACCAAAAATAATAGTAATAATAATAAAAATAATAATAATGATAAATTTTTAAAGTATAATATTTTCTGCATCTGAAATGATCAAACCACTTTTTCTTTTATATAATTTTGTGTTGATATATACTTATATTTCTTTTAAAAATCTTACTAGCTCATTATATGATTTATTTTGAAAACATTGTTAAATAAATATATTTAGTTTTTGAATTTTACTTGTAATTTATGAGTGAGATTGCCTGAATTTGCATTTTTTGATATATGCTTGCCAGATTTTGATAGGCAAGTTTCACTAGTCTCAAAAAAATCAGATGAGCAGTTTCCTCTGTTATGTTCTTTGTATCTGTATGGCATAAAAATTTGGAAGTAATTTTCTTTGAGTCTTACTACCTCATTGCCAATCTTCCTAATTCTGTGCATTATATCTCATGGGTTACCATTATTTTCCAATTCTTCATGAATCTGTTTTCTTGATTTATATTTTCTTGTATTTGTTCACTTCGTACATCTTTTTTGTTTTTCCTAGTCTGATAATCTTCATTTTTATTAGGTGGCTTAATTGTTTATAGAAATAAATAATGCATAAGTGGATAGTTCTGTCTACTTGGCATTGTCACTTCTAGACTGGCATGCCTAGAGGTAGTGGCTGCTACTCATTTGTGGTCATCATTTTTCACTAGCTAAGCATCATAGTCATTGGTGCATTGAATGTTCAAAATAAACTTTTGAAGATGTTCTTAGTACTTTACATATGAAGGTACCTGAGCTTGAAGGAATTTGAGTAGGCTACTTAGAAAGATTAAGTAGGTTAGTAGATATGGTAGGCGACATTATAAAATGGTCCCCTAGATTTCCACCTCTTGGTACAAGTGTCTTGTAAATCTCCCCTCGAGTGTGGGCAAAGCCTGTGAATATGACATTACTCCCATCATCTTGGTAAATTATATGAAAAAGGAATATTATAAATGTTGACCTTGATTTAATCAGTTGTCCAGAGATTATCCTGGAATATAATAAAGGTGTATAATCAGATACACCTTTGAAAGACAAGCAACAACAGAAGTTGTTATCCTGTTGGCCCTGAGGAAGCGAACTGTCATGCTATGAAAGGAAGGGCAAGGGATTGAGAACAGTTTGCGAATGCTGAGATTCATCCTTGCCTGACATCTAATAAGAAAGCAGAGACCTAAATTCTGTAGGAAGAATAAAAAGTATATATGCTCGTACAACCACTGAACTTAAAAGACTCCCAGTCTCAGATGAGATCACAGTCCTTGTCAATACCTAGATTCAGCCCAGTAAAACCCTAAGCAGAGGCGGTAAGTAACACACTCCCACGTGGACCCAGGGAAGCTATGAGGTAGAAAAGTTTGTTGTTTCATGCTATTAAATGTGAGGAAATTTTTATGCAACAATAGGAACTAATATAATATGCAATAAGCATCAAAAATGGTGTTCAGCCTTGAACTATCTTCAAAATTCATATAATAATCATGCTACCCTTCTTACTTTACGAAATTTGTTACTGAGAACAGGAATTTAAAATATTTTTCTGTTTATCTGTAAAACTATACTACATAATTCATTGAATTGCAACTATCAAACTTGAGGACTTTTTATTTTGTTTCACTGGCTATGGAGTTCACCTTTTATTATCTTAGTTCTTCCCTCTCTCCTTCCTACCTGCATATGTCAAAGTTGCAAAAAGTGTTTTATCTCTATTTTTCAGGAAGAATAATATTTACTTTGTAATAATAGATAAAAATGATGAGGATTCAATTTCACAAATCACACAAACCTTTACTCTTTTTGGTAAATACATTGTAAATGCCTTACCCTCCTCTACTAAAACTGACTCAAAATATTATCAGTGTTCTAAAATTTTACAATGTGATTTAAAGCAGTATTTTACCTAAAATTATTATTTAGAGTTATTGGAATCAATTAACTTTTTAGTGTTGCATGGGAAACTGCTTTGTAGAAAGAATATCTAAGTTCAGAAATATGCTTCTGAATCAAGGTACTGAGGAATAGAAATAATTGAACTTTGGGTTATTTCCACTTACTATTCATTGCTGTTCTCTTTGATATTTACATTTTTTATTGTGTAAGAATGTAACAAGTACATTACCTTCATTATTTCATGTTTTCATTTTGTACAGATCCAATCATATTAGAGGTCAGTGATGCAATACATGACATTTTAAGAATAATTATACCTTCAATTTGATGATAATTTTCTACTAATTATTAAATCAAAAGTTCCTAGATTATATCCCCTGTCTTTTAGGAAATATATATATATATATATATATATATATATATATATATGCATATATGGATAGGTTAAATATATAATATATATATATACATAGATATAAAGTAGATATAGATGTAGATATAGATATAGATTTAAAAGATGTACTTGGTTTTTTGGGTCACTAAATTTTTTCAAAGTATTACAGAGGTACCAAAACAAAAATCAGTAATGTGTTATGCATTTGTCTTTAAAGAAATGACTTATACCTCTTAAAAAGTGAAATTTCAGAATATAACTAAAGGGCACTCCAACTGGCCCTTTGGATCCCATCCCTTTGCCATCCATCCTACTCTGCCCTGATTTGTATTCCAAGTGGGGCAGTTTTTTCCCCATTCACAGTCAACACTTTCTTCCCTCTTGAAAAATTATTTCCATTGCACCAATCACATTAATAAAACAAAATATAATATATTCAATTTTTATGCAAGCCCTCTTTTATTACTTACTAAAAAAAGAAAAGGAAGGGGGAAAGAATAATAAGCCAAAAGCAATTTATGAAAACTAAATAGTACCACACTCATGGAATAAGTTAGCAATGTATAGCGCACAATACATGAGAAGTGGATGCAAAAATTCAGAAAATCATGAGTACTATTAGTGAATACTCAGTGGAGAGTTAGCACATGTATCAAGAAGGAAGCGCATTGTTGACTGTCCTGTGGCTCTCACTTCTCAGGTTTCCAGCTGCTTATAAGAGATTGGAAACCAATTGGTCCTGTTAAAGCAAAGCAGGATTTGGACTGGAACTTCTCATTTATTTGAATTATCATAATTAAAATGCACATACATGAAGCATTGCAAGTATTTTTCTTCTGGTTAATGTGTTGTTTTACTCTAATTTTTGAAACGAATTTGCTGTCCACATTTTGTAAAGATATAGAATTCTTTCTAAATCTCCTTTGCATACTAACTTTAACCTTTACACTATATTGCCTGTCATTTTTGTTTGTTTGTTTACTTAACCAACATTGATGAAGCATGTACTGGGTGTTCTTTCCAAGACACTGGGATGTATTAAACTAAGATTCTTCCTCTAATCTCATAGAGCTCACACTCATCATATACCTGCTTATAGACTTACCTCTATCCCCAAATGAAGAAACAGGGTTGAGAACATCCACCACTGCCTTATCCCACAGAATTGCAATGAGACCCATGTGTGTGATTCAACTTTTCTAGAAGCCACTTTAAGAAAAATTAAAGGAAACAGACAAAATTAATTTTAATATTGTTTGATTCAGCATGTTATATCCAAACTATTGCCATTTTAATATGTAAGCAATAAAATTTATAAGCAAGATGATTGACATTATTTTCTCTTACTAACTTTACAATTTAATGCACATTTTTTATTTACAGCACATTTCAATTTGTACTAGCCATTTTTCAATGCTCTATAACCACATACGGCTAGTGGCTACTTGTACTGAAAATGCAGATCCAGGTAACAGTTAACACTAACTTTGGCATTTATCACAATTCTATCTTTAGGATTAATAAACACAAGAGCCTAAATTCTAATTTTTGAAAAAGCTCTGTTCTTAATAATATTTTTGAAATAGAAACTACTGCTCATCAGTAATTTGAGGTGTTTTATTTGGGGAAATCAAGCTTTCACTTTAGTATTTTTGAATAATATTGTTATAGGTAAATTCTATCTTTTAGAAAACTATTATGCAAAGTTTTATAATTTCAATTGACTGTAAGCACTTAATTACAAAGCACATAATTTCAAATAAGTAACTTACTTATTTCAAATGTTACTTATTTGTCCATAATACTAAAAGGCATTAAAAAGGTATATTTTTATAGTTTTATTTTAACTTCTGAACTAATTGCCGAGTTGCCTACTTAGTTCTTGAATTTTACTTACATCACTAACAATTATTTTACTAATATACTATTTTCTTTTAAGTTTTTTTACAGGTATGATAGCACATTGCGAGAATAGTGCACACATTTTTAATGCAAATATAGGTTTTATAGATACTGCAATATTTTATTGAACTAGATACAAAATAAAACAGTTCACACAGTTTTTAGATGTGGTAAAAATCATTTGAGGGCAGTATTGATATTTTATGAAAGCTGAAAAAGGCATAAATTGACAGAGAGATCAAAATAGCTAGGAGTAATATATGGATTAGAGGAATAATAGAAGAAAGAGCCTAACAGTTTTATAATTTTAATTTTCCCTTAGAGCTACCAATGTGTGTGTCCATCTGGTTGGGAAAGAACTTTTTGTGAACAAGAAACCAATGAGTGCAAAAAGAATCCTTGTAAAAACAATTCCACCTGTACTGACCTTTACAAAAGCTACCGGTGAGTAATATAACTTTAGTTTTCTTCATGAAATTACTTGGACTGCTCAGTGTCCTTGGGATGCATCCAGATATTATTTTTACTTTTCCATTTAATTAAAATAACCATCCTGAGATGAAGAGTCATTTCTTGACAAGATAGTGTCACTTTCATTTGAAATTTGCAAATACCAAAGTCCAGATGTCAAGTCAACAAAGGGATAAACAAATTTAACTTGAAAATGCAATTTCCAGATGTGGCACATGTTACAGATGCATTTACTTCAAACATGCTTTTCCATCCGGTGTTGTTTTATACCATTCCATACAAAGCAGAGGTGCCAAAATAGGACAAGGAAGGAGAGATCCATTGAATAAAAATGTTGAATTTATTACCCAGATATTATGGGTCTGGATTATTTTAGTAAAATTATAAACTTTACAACATAAATTATTATTGTTTCCATAATTTAATTGTATTCAATTCTAACACATTAATAACAAGTGTATAATATTATTTAACTTTTACTTCTTCACTCATTCAGTATACATTATATCTCTCAAGCAGATACAAAATCACATGAATTGTCATGGAATGCTTTTCTTCTTGGTAGAGAAACAGTATCATTAAATAGAAATATGCTGAAATGATTTTTTCAGTGATAAATAAAAATAATTTCAGCATGCCTTGCAAAGTAACACATACATTTCCTTTTGCCTTGTGATTATTACAGTTCGGAATTTTGGATTATATGATGTTGTAAGAATTTTCAAATGTCCCTCACTTTTGGTGATGAAAGTAGGATATAAGAATCACAGTGTCAACAGTAGGCAGTTTGCTTAATTAAAAGACAAATATAACACAACTGGCAATGGTGGAATTGATATCTTGATAATAAGAATAAATAAATGAGTTATTTGGATAATAAAGAAACCCACAATGCTAACAGGTGACATTAATTTAAAATATACAAAATATAAAAATACAGAGCTCTTTCTATGACATTATCAACTAATGAAATGAATATATTATCACAAGTTAATATTAATAGTCACCCCATCTATGTAGTGGGAGAAATAGTAAACTTTCATTTGGCTGAAAACAAAATAAAATCTCATAGTTACCTACATTGCATTTTCCATAAATAACTATGAATTATAATTTCTAATACACACTACTTTGGATGACACTTGTGTTATAACTATTCATATCGATTATAGCACAGTCTAGTTTTTGTTATGATCCATCAGGGTCATAGAGTGGCCTTGTCTGACATTGATAATTTGTGGTATTGGCTATTGAAATGTTCAACAGAACACAAAGATTGAACTGTTAAGTCGAGTTTATAGTATCTGGCCAGCACCTGGATATTCTGGGTATCAAGAGCCAACTTTCACTTTCCAAAAACAGTCATATACATACATAATCATATATGTTATGGTTGAAAATAAATGTGCTACTTTTGATTTCCCCAAAGCTTAACTGCTAATAAACTGCTTTTGACTAGAAGTTTTATCAGTAACATAAACAGTAGGTTAATACAGATCTTGTATGTTATATGTGTCATATCATACATGCTGAAAAAATACCATAGAACTGTGAGAAATCTCATTATACCGTTAAATGAAATTTATTGGAAGCTGGATGTGGTGGCACAGGGGAGGCTGAGACAGGAGAATCACAGGCTCAAGGCTAGCCTCACCAACTTAGCAAGGTCCTCTGCAACTTAGACCCTATTTCAAAATAAAAAAATAAAATAAGGCTGGGGACAATGTGGCTCAAAGATAGACTGCCCCTGCGCTCAATCCCTAGTATCACAAGAAAAAAAGAAATTTACTGCAGAGACAAAATGCTCATATGTGGTTGATTAGCAAGCATCCCATGGTCTTTTATTGTTGTTTTTCCTATTTGGATGCCTTTTATTTCTTTTTCTTTTTTCTTTTTATACTTTTATTGGTGAATTGTAATTAGATATGTTAGGTTCAAATTCATACAAACAGATGTGCACACAAGTGTTGGTATAATTCCCTCAGTTCCCATCCTACTACCTACCCTTCTCCATATATAGCAGTCAGATTGGTAGGGACACCTTCTTTCATGGGCACAGCATAATTCCAACTGTTTCTTCCATCAGTTCTTCTCTTTCTCCTCCCTACCCTTGCCCTGTTCCCTTTTAAGTGGAACTCTCAACACTGGCTCTCTCCACACTAGCAGAAGGAGGTGGATAGGAAATTTTTACAGGGGGGCAGTATGTACTATAGTTAATTTTATGCAGTTTTGATTTAATACCACATCTTTATGTTTGTTTTCATTTCTTCCTACACTGAATGGTGACATGTAGTCTGTTAAGTATGTGCATAGAATTTGATAAATTTTAACTTTTTATACTAGATTTGTACACATTTTATGACAGGACATTATAAAATAATTTATTTTCTACATATATTTTATTAATTCTTAACATCATAACTTTTGCTTAATTTTTTGAAATATTATGACTATATGGTTCATCCACAAGTTTTTTCAAATTAAACAACTCTCAAAAGAAATACACATATAAGTGGACCCACACAGTCAAACCCATGGTTCAGTGGTCAACTATATATGTGAGTGTGTATATGTGTGTGGAGTGTATCACTTATCTTTTTCCATCTATTTGTTTAAAATATATTATCCTGATAACATATAGCAAGTGAGAGCACTCCAATATTAATTTATTATCTAACATGGCATTAGTTTTATTTAAATAAAAATATTGCTCTTGGCACAGAGGGCTTATGGATGGAAAAGAAAATAAGCAACAGAATCAATAAGGCTTAATTAAAATATACTTTATTTTAATATTCATGAGACATAATCAGTCTTTCCAGATAACTCTGACACCATTAATTGTGAACTACTAATGACTAAAATTTATAAATGTGTCAGAAGACTTTGTCACTTAAATTAACACAAACTCTCTTAGTCATTTCATCGTTCCTGACATTTTTGATAGATTACTGACTTTATATCCAAGATATTAAGTGTTGCATTGGGGTGAGGTGGGGAAGATAAAAGAATAGAAGTCCAGGCTGAAGTAAGCTTTCTGATTGTGTTTTCATTGTGATTTAAATATCATGAAATAATGTTCATATTATAATCACATCATCTTTATCAGAATTTAGAGAAAGAAGAATATTCACTGTGTTATTTATTTGTATATTATGATGCTTTACTATTTATGAATTACCTGACCAAGTTATAGTTTTATAATAAATTTGAGACAAAAATCACATACCATACAATTTGCCCTTTTATTTTTATTTTTTGGTAAAGGGGATTGAATCCAAGGGCATTCTACCTTCAAACTGTACATTCAGCCCTTTTTATTTTTATTTTTACTTTTTTTGAAACAGGGTTTTGCTAAGTTTCTGAGGATATCACTAAGTTGCTGAGGCTGGCCTCAAACCTGCAATCCTCCTGTCTCAGCCTCCCAAGTACTGACTGAGATTACAGGTGTGCACCACCACACCTGGCACAATTTTCCAATTTCAAAGTGCAAAATTCAATACATTTTAGTATATTTATGGAAAAGTTGAACTATTACCACTGTGTAATTTTGGAATATTTTCTTTACTCCAAAGGAAACCCATACCCATTAGCAGTAACTCCTCACTCTCTCCGGCTCTTGAAATCACTAATTGACTTTTTTTTTTGGTACTGGGGATTGAAACCAGGGGCATAAAAATTCTGAGCTACACCCCCAGGATCTTGCTAGGTTGATGACAGTCTCACTATTTGCTGAAGCTGTCCTCAAACCTGCGATCCTCCTGCCTCAGCCTCCCAAGTACTGGGATTAAAAGTGTGGGCCACCACACCTGGCTACTAATCCACTTTTTGTCTCTATGGATTTGGCTATTCTTAACACTTCATAAAAATGGAATCATAGGATATATGATCTTTTGTCACTGGTTTATTTCACTATGCATACTATTTTAAAGTTTTGTGCTGTAACAAGGATTAGTAGCTCATTCTTTTTTATTGGCTAAATAATATTACATTGTACATTTGACTCTTATGAATAGTCAAATAGTGCTTCTATGGAGATGAGTGTGGAGGTTCCTCAGAAGACTAGGAATGGAACTACCATATGATCCAGCTATACTACACCTGACTACCTTTCTCCTGGGAATTGAAGTCAGAATATCATAGTGATACATGCATATCTATGTTTAGAGAAGCAAAATTCATAACAGCCAAATTTTGGAACCAGCCTAGGTGTCCATCAACATATGAATGTATAATGAAATTTTGGGATATAGACACAATAGACTTCTACTCAGCAATAAATAATAAAATTATGTCATTTGCAGGAAAATGGATGAAACTAGAGAATACTATGTGAAGTAAGATTAGTCAGACACAAAAAGTAAAGGGTCATGTTATCTCTCTTATGTGGAAACTAGGGAGAGACTGGGATACATGAGGGACTCCAGATAAAGGAGAATCCCCAGTGGATGGATGGAGGTGGTCTAGGGGAGGGAGGTGAGATGGAGAGGGAGATTTGATGAAGGAAACACTTCCAATGACGTTATGTACATATATGAAATTATCAAAGCCCATTGAATATCGTGCACAGGGAAGAGGAGATAGTGGGGAGGGGTCCAGGGGGAAGCTCATCAAGTGCTGTGTGCATGAATGTCCCTATCACTCTGAACTTCATTATGATGTGTTATTACAATAGACTAATAAAAGTATATTAAAACATGCTTCTATAACAATTCCTATGTAGGTGTGTGCATGGAAATGCATTTTTAGTTCTCTTGAGTATAAAACTAGGAGTGGAATTTCAGGACCATATGAAAATTTTATGCTTTTAGAGAAACATCCAAACTCCTTCTCAGGTGAAAGTACTATTTTACAATTCCATTGACAATATATGAGTTTAAAATTCTCCACCTTTCCAATCCTTAAGGATGCCTGTCTTTTTAGCCATTCTAGTGGGTGTGAAGTGGTATCTCAGTGTACATTTCACTAAAGACTAATGAGGTTGACCATGTTAACATATGTTTCTTGACTATGTGTATTTCTTCTTTGAACACTGTCTCTTCAGATCCTTAGAATATTTAGAAATTGAGTTACACATGTATGTTTATTTTGAATTGTAAGAATTTTCATATATTTTGCATACAACTGTTTTATCAGATATTATTTGAAAATATTTCCTCCCATTTTGTGAGTTATCTTTTTCTCTCGTTTTTTATTGTGTCCTTTAAGGCAGAATTTTAATTTTGATGAAGACTAATTGATCTGTTTTATTTTATCGCTTTTGCTTTCATGTCACAGATAAATTTTAGGACTGTTTTTGACTAACCTAAGGTTACAATGATGTGTTATTCCTGTATTTTCTTCCAGGAACTTTATATTTTCAGCATTTATTTTAGGTAATATCCATTTTTATTTAATACATTTTTGTGTATAGTGTGAGGTAAAGGTCTAAATTCATTCTTTCATAAGAAAACATCCAGACCCCTTTTTGAGAAGATGATTATTTACACATTAAATCATCTTGGTATCCTTACTTAAAAGCAATTAAACAAAATACAAGGGTTTATTTCTGGACTCTTAATTTTATTGCATTGTGCTAGGTCCATTCTTATCTCAGTACCATACTCCCTTTTTATAGCTTTAAGTAAGTTTGAAATCATAAGTATGTATCAAACACTTTTTCTACTTAAAAATTGTTTGAGCTATGCTGGGATTTTTGCATTTTCATATGAATTTTATTAGCAGTTTCTCAGTTTCTAAAAAAATGGTAGGTGGAATTTTAATAGAGATTAATTTGAATGTGGAAATCCATTTAGGAAGTATTGCCATGCTATTAATAATGTCTTTACTACGCATTCATGGGATAGCTCTCCATTTACTTATGACTATTTAAATCTATTTGAGGGCGTGGTGGCGCACACTTGTAATCCCAGTACTTTGGGAGACGGAGACCGGAGGATCCGGGTTCTCAGCCAGCCTCAGCTATCTCGCTCTCTCTCTCTCTTTCCCTGTCTCTCTCTCTCTCTCTCTCTCTCTCTTTCTCTCTCTCTCTCTCTCTCTCTCTACTTACTGAGGTCCTCTGTAACTTCATGAGACCCGGTTTCAAAATAAAGCATAAAAAATAGGGCCGGGGGTTTAGCGTGGAGGTAGAACGCCCCTGTGTTCAATCCCCGGTACTGCAAAAAAAATCTATTTTATTCATGTTTTATAGTTTTTAATGTACAGGTCTTATATTAATTCCAAAATTTATTCTTAAGCACTCAATTTTTGTTGATATTATAAATTTAATTGTTCTCTCAATGTCATTTTCAAATTGTTCTCTGTTTCTGTATGGAAATAACACTAATTTTTTGTATAGGAAGCATGTATTTAGCAACCTTGTAACACTCATTTATAAATTTCTTTATATGAATTTTAAACTCATTCATGATTTTTGGTAGATTCCCTAGGATTTTAGATATTTTACTTTATTTATGTGTGTGTGTGTGTGTGTGTGTGTGTGTGTGTGTGTGTTGTGCTGGGGATGGAAAACACAAGCAGTCTACTTCTGAGCTATACCCCATCCCTATTTTATTCTTTTTATTTGGAAATGGGGTCTCATTATATTGCGGAGGTCCTCACTAAGTTGCTGAGTCTGGCCACGAACCTGCGATCCTACTGTCTCAGCCTCCAAGTACTGGGATTACAAGCGTGCGCCACCACACCTGGCTTAGATATTTTACAATAGAGACAGTTTTGTTTCTATCTTCCCAACAATATTGATGAATTGTTTCATGCCTAATTACACTGACAACTTTCATTACAATGTTGAATAGAGAAACAAGATTAAATGTCTTTACCTGGGCATTGGAAAAAGATCATGTAGTCTTTCACCATTTAGTATGACGTTGGCTTGCCTCATATGCAGGAGGCCCAAAGTTTAATCTCTAGACTCACAAAAATGTATGATATTAGCTGTGGATTTGTCACTGATGCACTCTATCAAATTCTGAAACTTCCTTTCTAATTCTTGTTTGTTGAGGGTTTTTTGTTTGTTTGTTTTATGAAAACAAGTTGAATGTTGTCAAATGCTTTTACTGTTTCTATTGAGATGTGCATTTTGTACTGTACTTTTATTAATACAGTGAATTGAATTAGTGATTTTCCAACATTAAACAAACCTTGCACTTTTAGTATACATCCCAATTAGTTATGCTGTACAATTCTTTTTAAATGTTGCTGAATTCTATCTTCTAGTATTAGGCTGAGGAACATCAGACCTATTTTTGTAAGGGATATTGATCTGTAGTTTGTGTATGTGTGTGTGTGTGTGTGTGTGTAATGTCTTTGAGTGGTTGTGATATCAGAGAAATATTGGCCAATGAGAATGTAATGAGAATTGTCTGCTATTCTTTTAGAAGAGTTTTAGAAGAATTGGTATTATTTTTTTAAACACTAGATACAATTTATTGGCAAACTATTTGATTCTGATGATATTTTGCTGAAAGTATTTTTTTCTTTTGATGAGTAATTTTTTTGCTTTGCATGCTATGTTATTATTTTCTCAGATCTGTAGTGTCTTTTCATTTTAGCCTAAGGGAATCCCTTTAACTATTTCTTATATGCAAGGTATACTGGTGATTACTTCTCTCATTCATTTTTGTGTCTGGGAATGTCTTATTTTCTGCTTTAACTTAAAAATTAACAATATGGGATATAGAATTTATGCTTGACAGTCTTTTTCTATCAGTAGTTTAAATATGTCATCCTATTGTCTCTGGTCTATAGGATTTCTGATAAGTCAGTCTTAAGCTCATACAAAAATGAACTGAGAACAGCTAAATATAACAAAATTTACTTGGGCAAGGAAAAGGTTCTCTACATGGGCAGCACTGCAGACAAAATATGGTTCTGAATCACCTCTCTTTTTCAATGTGGTGAGCTACTTTTATAACCAGAAGATCAAAAAGTGACAGTTAGAGATTATCTGTACAGTCTGGTGTTTATATTATTTGGGCATAATTTTATAGCCTTCAGCCAGGGATTGGCTGAGGATTCGTCTGCTGTGATTGGCTAAAGCTCAGTTGCTTAGCTACAAAAGCACATTCATGTTAGGTTAAATCTGCTTGTACATCAAGTTAGGTTGTAGTTTGTTACATATGGAGGCCTTTTTAAATTTTTATTTATTTATTTTTGTGGTACTAGGGATTGAACCCAGGGACATTCTACCTCTGAGCTACACTCCATGCCCTATTTATTTACTTATTTATTCATTATTTATTTATTTTGATGCTGGGGATTGGATCCTGGGGTGTTCTACCTCTGAGCTACAGCCCCAGCCCTATTTTATTTTTTAGTTGGAAACAGGGTCTCCCTAAGTTGTGGAGGTCCTCCCTAAGTTGCTGAGACTGAATAGGAACCCAGTATCCTCCTGACTCAGCCTCCCAAGTACTGGGATTGCCGGTGTGCGCCATCATACCCGGAGGCCTATTTTGAACAACTTGTCATTCAAGTACAGAGGCTGATATAGAACAATTTATTCAAGTTCAGTATATATAAGAAAATCAATTTTCTCCTGCTGCTCTCAAAATTATCTCTATGTCTTGGTCTTTTGATAGTTTGACTATCATGTAATTAGCTTTTATTCTCTTTGAGTTTTTTCGACTTGAAGGTTGTCAACTTCTTGGATGTGAGGAATAATGGTTTTCATGAAATTTGCAAGTTTTGCCATTATTTATTTAAGTAAATTATGTCTTTCTCTTTCTCTCTTCTCCTTGTAATTCCCACATGATGGTGTCTCAGGTCTCTGGTTCTCAGCTATTCTTTTTTTTTATGATCTCAGGAACAATAATATTAATGGGTTTATCTTCAAATTCACTGTTTCCTCTACCAAATTAAGTCTGTTATTCTCTCCAGAAAGGTTCTTTATTTCAGTTTTTATACTTTTAAACTCTGTAATTTCTATTTTTATAACATCATATTATTGATATTGTTAATTTGACAAAAATAAACTTCATTCTTTCATCAATTATTCATATGTGGTTCTATTTATTTTCAGTATATTTAGTATACTGATTTAATATCTTTGTCATAGTGGTTAAATATTCAGGCTTTTCACAGTTTCTATTGATTGTTTTATTTCTGTGCACAGGCCATAATTTTTCATCCTCCTCCTATTTTTTAAATAAAATTTTGAAATTTCAAATAATTTATGTGGGAAACCTGGAACACATCCTGCTTCTCCCCAATTGTTACTGTTTCTTTGTCCTATTTCTATTTGTTTAATGCTGTCTTGGAATGTTGTTAGTCATGAGAGGCTGTTGAAGCCTTCCCTTGGATTAGTACTAAACCAAAATGAATGATTTGACAGCAGGTTTTCTTAAATTTTTTGAACTGAGAAGTCTTTCAGCCTTTTTCTAAGTACATGCGTGTGTGTGTGTGTGTGTGTGTGTGTGTGTGTGTGTGTTGAGGTATACCTCCCACAGTCTGTCACGCAGTTTAAAACTCTTTTTTTTAAATTTTTGAAACAGGGTCTCATTAAGTTGCAGAGGGCCTCACTAAGTTGCTGAGGCTGGCCACGAATCTGCTATCCTCCTGTCTCAGTCTCCAAAGTACTGGGATTACAAGTGTGCCCCACCACACTCAGCTGAAACTCTTATTCTATACTTCTTTCCTGCACAGCACCTCAAGTTTAGTCAGAGATCAAAGTCTAGAGCCTCTTCATATCTTTACTAGACCTGGGCATTGTCTTGAATGTTGTGATGTCTTCTAATTTTCAAAGACTTTGTTGAGCTTTCAAAGATCTCTAAGCACATCTATTTCACTAGATTTTATCTTTAACTATCTTGGTCAGCCTCTAGTTACCATCAAATGGAACCATTGTCTCAAGCAGTGCCATTGATTATTTCCAGCAAGTTCCCAACATACAAGACTTTTTGAATACAGTAAGCTTTGGTCAGATCAAGTAAAGTCAATCACTGAGAGTGCAGCTCTTCAGACACTAATGAAATAGTGACACTCCCTGGGAAGGGTCTTTTGGGCAAGTGTGATACTTGTACTCTCTCTCCCCATATCTGCTAGTTTTACAGCCATCATAATTGCAAGGCTGTTGGCTTTTCAACACAGTTGCATAGCTGGGAGAGGAAGATGGGACTAATGTAAGGTAAACCATCACACAGCTGACTATACTCCTGTGATGCAGTCATTTTTTTGCAAATAAACACTGAGATTGTTGCAAATCTTTAATTCCAGAGTACTGCAAAAGCTTATTCAACTGTGTTTGTCAGTATTCTTGACTTTTGTAAAAAATATATTTTTCAGAAATTCTTTTTCTACTTTTATGGAAATGATTTTATGAGGTTATATTATTTATATTGGGATGGAGAGAGAGAGAAAAAGAAGAGGAAAACAGGAAGAAAGAGAAAGAAAAGACAGTGGGTTGTATAATCACAATGTTTGAGTATTAAATTCAGTCTGTCTCTAAATGTTGGTGTGAATGGAAATAAGCCAGTTTACCTTATATTTGCAAGCTTTTTGTTTTCTCCTCGGGAAAATATAATTAAAAATAGTAATATCTCATAGGGTTATGGTAATAAATAAATTAAATTCTGCCCACAAAATATTCAGCCCAGATATGATATATGATACATTCTAAACATCACTAGGTTTTGTTATTACTAAACTTTATCTTGTTTTAAAATATACATGCATGGATAAAACTGGAATGTCATAAATGATTGAGATAAATCATACAAATATAAACTCCTTCCATTTTGCGCATATACATACATATGTATAGGTATTCTTGCTGTGCATACATATATATGGTGAGTTGGGCAAGGTGGTGCAAGCCTATAATTCCAGTACTTGGGAGGCTGAGAAAGGAGGATTGCAGGTTCGAGGACAGCTTCAGCAAGTAATGAGACTCTCATCAACCTAGGGAGACCCTGTTTCAAAATAAAAATAAAATAGGATTGGGGGTATAGTTTGGAGGTAGAATACCCCCGGGTTCTATCCCTAGTACCCCCCAAAAGATATGCACAGCAAATGAAAAACACTAAAAAGATTAATTAATCCTTTGAAATTAAGAAAGAGTTCATTTGGTTTTTGCTTAGAGCTCTCTGCAGCTATCCCACAAATTTCCACTGAGCATATTTTCAGGGGTCTCAGCTATGGATAAAGTGAATCTCATATTTAATTTTGTGAAGACTTATTCTAAAAAAGCCTATTAACATTGCAAAGAAGATCCTTCAATTTTATACTACTTGACAAATGTCAAATGATGTACCATAAAATGCTTAAATGGCATATTTTAATAGGTCAAAGGAGAATTGCATTTCATCGATCTTATGCTTATATTCTTGAAGAAAAAAATGTAGGAAAAGAAACATTAGCTAGAATACCAAGTCTCTTTAGATGATCTATGTGTCCTAAGTTACTAAACTACCTACATGTGTTCAACTCTCTAAACAACTGGAGTTAACATAGTTCAGTGTTTACATAGTTTCAAGACATTAAAAAGCAAATCGGGCTAGGGATGTAATTTGAATGCTGACTGCAACCTGCCTTCTGCTATTCCTGGCACGGTTTAGAATTTAACTGCCTTCTTTATTTCTGATTTTTCTTCCCCCAAAGCAGAGTCAACAGCTTTAGCTACAGATGGGGCTCTGTATGGCAGTTATTGGACCCAGATGCCACACTCTGGAGCGTGTTTTGCCAACAGCATCTGGCTCCTGTACTGCCTGTATAATTGACATTTGTGTTGATTCTTGGCCTGTTTTTTTTATGGAAAAGACAAAGTAGACTTTCAGATGTCATGAATGCTTGTCACCAGTTGTCTATAAGATATTTTTCTTTTTCTAAGCTTATATTTCATAATGATTTTAATAGATGCCCTAAATTATGAAGTTCTATACATTACATTTCTTCATGATTCTTATAAACATATATTTAAACATTTTAATGGTATATCTGAAAAGTTCAAATATTCTGTACGTAAAAACTGTGCTCTTAGATATATATACATATATACATATTCTATGAAATGAAAATTCTCATGTTATTAGTGGTTTCTTTTTTTGCTGAATTATACATAGGACTCCAAAGTATCAATATAAAATTAACATTACAATAAAATTTTAATTCAGGCAACAAAAATCCATGGTAAACATCTACTTTTAAGAATTGGAAGGTTGAAGCCGGGCGTGGTGGCGCAGGCTTGTAATCCCAGTACTTTGGGAGGCGGAGACCGGAGGATCCGGGTTTGCGGCCAGCCTCAGCTCTCTCTGTCTCTCTCTCTTTCTCTCTCTCTCTCTTTCTCTCTCCTTAGTGAGGCCCTCCGCAACTTCGTGAGACCCGGTTTCAAAATAAAGTATAAAAAATAGGGCCGGGGGCGTAGCGCGGAGGTAGAACGCCCCTGCGTTCAATCCCCGGTACCGGAAAAAAAAAAAAAAGAATTGGAAGGTTTCTTCCTTTACAAAAAGCAGAGTTTTGGAAAAAAATAGGTAAGTATGTTTTTTTCACCCTCTTTTAGATAGCTGCACTATACATACAAAACATTATGGACACAGGCAAATTTTAACTTATAAACTTTTATTTGGTGAATTAATTTTATGTGCCTCTCTTTCTCTCCATATATGTATGTGTGTGTGTGTGTGTGTGTATGTGTTTGCAGAATAAATTCCTAGAAGTGACATTGCCTCATTGAAGTATATCTACATTTAAGATTTGAACAGCTTTTATCAAATTATCTTTTGCACAGATTTAATATTACATTCGTAAAAGCAGTGAATAAGACTCTATGTAGCACTTACATAGTTTATATCACTGTGTGCTAGAACAAATCTCCTAGTGAAGTTTTATTTATGCCCATTTGATACATGACAGAACCAAGACTTCGATATTTTCAGTGTCTTATGAAAAACTCACAGCCTTAGCAAGTGGTGACTACAACTGAAGGAGCAAGGTCTCCACGACTCCAAATCTGTGGCTTCAGATCTCCAAGAAGCAATATCTGATTTTGCTTATAATATGAAATAACAAATATATTGTCAAGAAATAGAAGAGGAAGGAATTCCCCCAACATTTTCTATGAGTTTAGCTTTACTATGACACTAAAACCATATAAAGATACAATACAAAAAGAAAATTACAGTCCAATATATTTGGTGAACATAGATATAAACATTCTCAACAAAATTAAATATGATAAAGGAGGATTCACACCACTAATGCAAAGGTGGTTCAATATATGCAAATCAATGTGATATATCATATCAGCAGAATGAAGGACAGAGACCATATTGTCATCTCAATTGATGAAGAAAAATCATTCAATAAAATTCAATGTCTCTTTATAGTAAAAAAAAAAGTCTAAAAACCATGGCATGCAAGAAACTGACCTCTGACCTCAACATAATACAGAACATTTATAATTTAATAGCTAACATTACATTGAAAGGGAAAAGCTGAAAGCTTTCTAAGATGTGAAACAGGAAAATAAGGCCTACTTTTACCACTTCTATTCAACATAGTGCTGGAAGTGCTAGTCAGAACTATTAGGCAAGAAAAACTAATAAAGGCATCCAAGTTGGATTATAACTCAAAGTGTCACAATTTATAGATGGCATGATCTTCTTGTTGTTGTACTGGAGATTGAATGCAGGGGTGTTCTACCTCTGAGCTACACCCCCAGCTCTTATTTTATTTTTTATTTATTTTGAAACAGGGTTTCAATAAGTTGCTGTGCTGGCCTCAAACCTGCAATCGTCCTATCTCAGCTTCCCAAATGCTGAGAATTCAGATATGTAACACCATGGCCAGTTACAAATGACACGATCTTATATATAGAAAACCCCCCAAATTCACAAAAATATTAGAAGTAATAAATGAATTTAGCAAAGTTTCAGGATAAAAAAAATTGACATACAAAAATCAGTAGCATTGCTCCATGCTAATGGTGAATTACCTGGAATAGAAATCAACATAGCAATCCCATTTACAATAGCTATAAAAATGATATAGCTAGAAATAAATTTAACCAAAAATATGAAAGGTCTCTACAGTGAAAATTATAAAATATTGATGAAAGACATTGAAGAGGGACAAAAATGTGAAAATACATCCCTTGTTTATATATGACAAGGAACTACTCTCCAGAATTTGTAAATAATTGCAATAACTCAATAGCAAGAAAAAACTAACCAAACTTAAAAAATGGGCAACAGACCTATGTAGATATCTCCCAAAATAAACATACAAATGATTAACAGGTAAGTGAAAAAATGTTTGACATCAATTATCATTATGGAAATATAGATCAAATCCACAGTGAGATACCACCTCACCCCAGGAAGAATGACTGCCACCCAAAGGACTAAGGATAACACGTGCTGGCCAGGATGTGGAGAAAGGAAACCTTGCACACTTGATGGGAATTCAGAATGTCATATAGTTTCAGTTTTTATCACAAAAAGCAACACAAGGTTTAAGTATTCTTGTTTTGACAGATGAACAAATCCAAGACAAATTACACCTTTACAATTAGCCCGTAGAATTAATTGAGTAAACTTCAACTTCATTAATTATTGCATGAAAAAAAGGGAGAATCATAGTATTTTGGAGCAAATCTCTTACATTATGACATTTTATTATTTGAAGATAGTAATAAGCTAAAGAGTTATTTAAACATGTTTTCCATGAAAAAAATGAACTTCACTGAAGCTGGGTTGAAATATGGAAGGAATGGGACATTTTTTGATCAGGCATTATGATATTTTTCACAGGAGATAGTTCCTGGCTGTTTCACACCTTCCAAAGTTTCCTGTGTGTCATGTGTACTATTTGCTGTGGAATTCTTTTTTATTTCTTGGCATCAGCTGGCTTGCCCTGATCTCTGCCTTTATCATCTCATGATGTTTTTGCTATGAGCATATCTATCTCTGCATTCAAATTTCCCCTTTTTATAAGGACAGTAGTCATAAACTCACTTTAATTTGATTACCACAATAAAGGCACTTAAAAATTTATTGATGGTTATTTTAATTATACATCTTTATGGGGTACAGCGTGATAATTCAATACATATATAAAATATGCATGGATAAAATTATAATGTTAGCATCTCTATCTCCTTAAAAATTTTAAAATTGATTAGAACATAATTTTACATGTTTTGGGGATACGACATGATATTTCAATTAATGTATAAAATATGTATTGATCAAATCATGGTAGTTACATTTTTATCTCCTTAAACTTAGTGTTTAGAGCCTTTGATTGCCTCCCTTCTAATTTTTCAGAAAATACACAAGTTTTTTGTAAACTGTAGTCACCCCTCTATGCTATAGAACATAAAAGTAGGATATCCTACTTTTGTGTAACTGTTTTGGTATGAAGATTAACCAAGTTTTGAAAGAGGTCCTATTTTGAGGTACTGAGGAATAAGACTTTAAGATCTCTGGGAAGGACACAATTTAATCTGTAACACCCTGTGATGTATTTTGAGTGCAGATATTAAAATATTTCTTGTGACTTTGGCAGACCATGATCCTATTAATTCACATAGTTGTACATAAAATATCTTAAATTTTGCTCATGGAGCTGTGCAGGAACATGTTGAAAGATTGTTTTTATTATTTACAAAACTAGTTAGGAAAAGATCGATGTTAGATCACTTCATAATTTTACATAGAAACATAGTACAAAAGTCAAGATTAAAAATTTTATTCTTATTTTTAATTGAAAATGAAAATACATTTATATAAATTAAGTGTTATTGTTTCACAGAAGATTGGGTTTTATTTTCTTCTCCTTTGACATTTATTTCAAATGATGCTGACTTCTTTTTATGCAAAGCTTTAGAAATTATAAAATTTAAGAAAAAATACAAAAGCATATCATAACATAATGAAACAAAAGTGATCCAAACCCATTCAAAATGTTTCATTAGACATAAATTGGGCCTGGCGTGGTGGCGCACACTTGTAATCCCAGTACTTTGGGAGGCAGAGACCGGAGGATCTGGGTTCACAGCCAGCCTCAGCTCGCTCTCTCTCTCTCTCTCTCTCTCTCTCCTTAGTGAGGCCCTCCGCAACCTCATGAGACCCGGTTTCAAAATAAAATATAAAAAATAGGGCCGGGGATGTAGCGCGGAGGTAGAACGCCCCTGCGTTCAATCCCCGGTACCACAAAAAAAAAAAAAAAAGACATAAATTGAAAAGCATTGGTCACTGTTTGCTGCAGATTCAATTTTGAATCATCCTTGATATGTTTCATATGATCAAACACAAAATGAACTAAGTATGTTACTCTGAATTAAAATCATACTAAATTTCAAGGTGCTTTAAAGTATTTTATATTACCTATAATTACATATATATAGATAAGCATACATAAATTTCAAAAGGGAGAGTTTCAACTATAAGTTCATGAAAATATGATTCAAACTGGTTTAACTAAAAACAAAAAAAAGGGAAACTCATTTAACTGGAAGCCCAGAGATCAGATGAGCTGCTAGAGTAGGAAATAACCCTATTTCTCTGAGAGTCCCTTAGCTCTAGCATACACTGTATGCTGGATGTGCTAATAAACTCACTGTGGCAACGTGAAATTAGCCATCCTGGCTTCAGACTTACAGCCCATGCAGTCAAATAAAAGCAAGCATCACTTCTGGAGGCTGCCTCATTGGGGCAAAAAAGAGCTTTGCTCATAAGATCCCAGCAAATGTCATAACTCTCTGACTGGAATTGCATCAAATCTTCATGCCAAATCAATACTATTTAGACCTCCATTCCTTAAGCAGACCCTGCAGGGAGATGAGTAAGCGAGACTGCACACTGGAACCACTTAGCCGATGCTCAGGCCAGGCTCCTTCCCTGAGTGATTCAGATTCAGTCTCTCTCAGATGCTGTCCGAGCTTCAAGAATTTTACAAGCTAGTGTCTAGTAGGAGATTCAAGTATGCAGCCAAAGTTGAAATGCACTGTCATTCAGCCTGTCCACACATGGCATGGGGTATCAGCGTTAAGATCAACTTCAACTTAACACATGAAACACAGAGGAAGCAGGAGTCACCTGATGGGCACTATGTTAGTAATAACAACCACACTGCTTTCCCACTTGTATCCTATAATATTTGTAATCTGGAATTAAAAATAAAAAGTCTGCCATGGAAAAATCAAGTTATTTATTTAGTGATTAGAGGATACAGATACATAAAAGAAAGAATATTAAATCAGGATCTAAACATGTATTGATTTATGTATAAAAATAGAGAAAACAAGCCAAGCATACAAAAATCCCTATAAAAAATCTCTGTATCAGTCCCTATAAAATTTAATGGACACCATAAAACTGGAAAAAGAGTAAACTACAATTGTCATAAAAGTCAGGGAATTTGTTTATTCCAATCAAAGTGAACATAATACCTGGTGTTGCAACAGCTATTATCCTCAACAGTATTAATAAATGTATTGTTTGGATGTAATGGCAAATGTGGCAATGTGGGGACATCAAAGAAATTTATTAAAATGAGAGTGAGTGGAAAAGGGATAAACATTTTATTTTACCCATTATTAGGGATAGTATATTAATCAGGCACTGAACAATTTTCTAAGGAAATAGGAAATAAACATATAAGGTATGATGGGAAGAAAATAGGAAAGCTGGAAAGGATGAGAGCTTAACCTGGGTGGTCACAGTCAACAGTGTAGATACTGCAGGCAACTGAGCAATGGATGGGAACTTCTGTCCACAGAGATCTGTACGTCAGCATTTTACATACTTCACAACCTGACCCTCTGCTAGCCATGGCATGAATACATTACTAAATATTCTGAAGTTTAATACCGGATAAATAGAGACAGAAATAGAGTAGTGGTCTTCGTATTCAGCATTATTGCATTTCAAACATTTCCTTTAGGAAATCTGGAGAAAAAATTAAACCCAACAATATGTTACTTCAACTTGGAGTTCATTTTGATTTCTAAAGAAATATGAAACAGTGTATATTGATTGCTAACCTATGTATGACTGGCACTCAAAACAAACACTAAAAGATCATTTGTTTTTGTTTGCTTGCGACCAAGCTCTGGAAGGCAGAACGATATTTCAGCAACTTCATATTGTCAATTTTCCAGGTTTCAATACCCTAGTTGTCAAAATCTGGCCTACTGCTTCCAATGTACAACTTTCTACTATGACTAGTCAACCTGACTTGGCATTTTCTGGCTGCTGAATGCATCTCAAAACAAAATGAAATCATTGATTCATTCCACAAAGTCTTTATAGAAGGGAACCTTTGCATGACTTTCTAGGAAGTCAAATATCTGACTTTTGAGCATATGTGAAGAAATAACAAAGTTTCCTTCAATAAATGCCTCATATTCTTCATATTAGCAAAAGTAATTTATACAAATCACCAATGACATAGTAGTATCAAAATTTTAAGATTCCAGGTTCACCATATTTGTCTCAATTGACCTTTCCCATGTTCTTTCTAAGTAAACAACAAACCTAAAAGACTCCATTAATCCTAGTAAATTAGAGTTCTATCATTCACTGGATAGAAATAATGGGAATATAAGCAAGATATAATGTGATAGGATCAGATTTAAAAACAAATGAATAAAACAAAACTGGAGAGATACTTCTTAAAAATCTTTTCAGAATAGCGGTGGGGAATGTGGAGAGGTGCTAAGTTTACCCACTCTTTTAGAAGGAGCAGGGTGAAAGGCAATAATCTCTTGCATCATTGTAAGCCAACTGCATTCAGAAGTTGCTAAACTGGGCAGCTTCAGGATTTCTACATAGACTATTCCAGCAGAAATCTGGCAAGAAAAGGAGCTTCTCTCTGGTGCAGCAGTGCTCTTCGTGCCAAGGAGGAAACAAACACCAGAGAGGAAGGTGGACACTTCCACATCAACAACGGGACAATGATGCCATGTTAAGCAGAAGGGCGATTGCATAGGGTGACTTCTGGTTCTATTGCCCAATCCCAGAGATGCACTGTAAAGAAGTGAAAGGTATATTCATACCAGTTCCAATGAATCATGTTAAAAGAATTCAACAGTCACCAAGTGGAGAGTGAGGAGATTCAGAGGATACAAGGCACCTTCTCTCTGGACAAATACCACGCCTAGATAGATCTCCACAGATAAGAAATGCATCCAAGCAAATAAAAGAACAAACAAGAAGTGTGGGCTGCTGACCATGCCACAGAATAAAAGGAGGCTTAAAATTAGGGTGAAAAACAAGCCAGGTTTGAAAAGAAAAGTTTCATTCTAAGGTTACTGCAGAGTTTTAAGTTAAAACTACAGTTATGTTAAGGAAATAAAAATCTTCCATTTCCTATCAAGCCCACTTCTCAAAATATCCATATGTAATAATAGTAATATTCTTTTTTTTTTTTTTTGCGGTACCAGGGATTGAACCCAGGGGTGTTCTACCTCCGCGCTAGGCCCCCGGCCCAATTTTTTATACTTTATTTTGAAATCGAGTCTCAAGAAGTTGCGGAGGGCCTCACTAAGGAGAGAGAGAGAGAGAAAGAGCTGAGGCTGGCCGCGAACCTGGATCCTCCGGTCTCCACCTCCCAAAGTACTGGGATTACAAGCGTGTGCCACCACGCCCAGCATAATAATATTCTTAATTAAAGTGGCCATTATTTCCAGGTACCTCTCTCTCTCTTTCTCTCTCTGGTACTAGGGATTGAACTCAGGGGTATTCTACCACTGAATTACATCCCCAGCCCCATTTTATTTATTATTTTCAAGTAGGATTATATTAAATTGCCCAGGTTGGGTGCAAACTTGTGATCCTCCTAGCTCACCCTCCCAAGTACATTTCCAGGTACTTTTCTAAGTGTTTCACAGGTATTGGTCCCAACTTGAGAAAGGTATTTTAGTGTCCCTATTTATAGGAAACTGAGATTCAGAGATATGGCCTTCTCAAGGTTACCCAGATAATATAAGGTACACAGAATTTGAATCCAGAACATCTGACCTTGAATATATTTCCACACCATACTACTTACAGCCTCTTGCATGCCTGTAAAGTATGTATGTATGTATATATGTATATATACATATGATATTATATGTAGAGAATATATATGCATACACACAAACATTTTGACACAACTGTAAGCATAAAATTTATATATTTCATTTATATATTATATAACAAAATTGGAAATTATATTTATAACTCATATATAAACATATTCTACTTATTTTCATTATTAGAGATGCTGTAATTAGTGTCCTCTTAATGTTTCCTGTATTTTGTATCTTTTGCTATTTCACACAGTGGAATTGAGAACTTTTGAACACACGTCCTTGTGACCTTCCTTGCATATGTATATTTCTAGAAGTAGAGTAACAGCATTTGGAATTCACTCATGGTGAATGAGTTGCAGTATAAATTCCCTAGGAAACAAAGTCTTTAATGGAGCTTGACATGCAGAAATGTTATTATGGAAAGCTCTTGATATATGTGCCATGTTTTTATACATCATATATATTTCAAAACCCCTTTATAAAAATAGAAAACACCTGTGGAAGAATGCAGAATTGGGCAGATGCAGAGGATGAATTGAGATGCAAAGGCTTACGAATCCCACTGGGAGCTCTTGAGCAAGAGGCTCAGCCTTTGTGTCCCTGCATCTAACAATAACTGGATATGACTGTATCACGAAGCAAGGGATGACCTTGAGTGAAGTGGCTCTTTCCACTCAAGGGCAATTCTCATAGCTGTCAGCTACCAACATTCCCAGAACCCAGGAAATGAGGGCTTCAGTCAGGTTGAAGCCTCCACCAAAAATCATTCTTTGTACCCTCAGATTTGCTGGATTCTTACCAGTTCTGCAAGACACTATGACAGGATTTTGGTGGGTCACTTTTCTTGGGAAAATTACATGTAGGAAAAAAAAGGTACAATAAGTTATAAAACCTGGTCTAGAGACAAGAAATGATTTTGTCCAACTGCCTCCTTCACTACCCATTTTATATTTTCTTTGCCATCAGCAAACAGCTCTCTGTTGTTGCTGTAACCCTAAAAGTCTATATTATTATTCTCCTATTTGGGATTGTCATTGATTCACAAGAGCATTTGCCATCATTTGCTAACACCATTAATATCGTTTATAATACTGAAACTATTTATTTGCATGGTGCAAAAGACAAATAGGCTTATTCCTTAGTCTGAACCTTATATCAAGCCTTTTCCTGCTGAAACTAATTCACTGCACACCACATATACACCTGGGTGAATGGGTGAGGGTAACAGTTCTGCCATTAGAAGTCAAGAGTCACACTAAGGGTTGTGCTTCCATTATAGTGGCGTGACCTGTAAGATGCCATAATTGGTCTTTAATTTGAATGCTTCAGAATGTTGATTGAATCCCTATCAACTTCACTTATGTGACAGGCCTCTGAATCTTCATAGGGTTTATCTTCCACCATCTGGACCACCATGTCTTCCCAAAGCATTTATTGTGTTTGCAGTCATTGCTCATCCAGTTTGATTAACATAACATCACCAATGGAGTGAACTGATGTGACAGTCTACAGAATTTCCAAGCTGTCCAATTATTTCAGATTATATTATGGCAGAAGGTGAGAGAGATATATAGTTTTGACACAAGTCCTTAAATGTATATTGTTTTCTGTTGCAAATGAATTCACACTGTTTCTGAGCCTCCTGCCCAATGGAATAGAAAAGAAAAGATTTCTGCATCTCTAACCTCAGTCCATACATCTGAAGCAGCAGCAGTACACTGGGTCAAATGGACCACACTGGCAAACAGAGTAGTTGAACTTGGTTGAGCTTGAGATGTCTATGGTTATCTAAAAGGTAGTGTCTGCTTGTTATTGGGAACTGTCTGGTGAATTAAATGGAGAAATTATAGAGAAGCACCCTGTTTTCAGGGTGGTATTGTTTTTTCTGTTTATTTAGGGTGCAGTGTTGTTTCTTAAATATACTTTTGTTGGTGCATTTTAATTATACATCATATTGAGATTCGAAGTAATACATACACAGACACATCACTTGATGTATTTCCCTCCACATCCCATCCTGATTTCCCCCCTCTCTCCCTCACCATATTGGTAGTGATAACTTCATGTATGGACATAACATTATTTGTACTATTTCTTTCCTAAATCTCCCTTTATCCTCTCCTGGTCTCCCTCCCCCAGTCCTCTTCCTCTATGCTATTGGTCTTTTTCCTCATTTATTTGAAGTCACTTTTCTTCCCTATTTTCTCTCTAGCTTCCACATATGAGATAAAATGTATGAGCTTTGACTTTCTGAGACTGGCTGATCTCACATAACATTATTCTATAGTTCCATCCATTTCCCTGCAAGTGGCATAATTTTGTTCTTCTTTATGGCTGAGTAAAATTCCACTGTGTGGCTAGGTGCAGTAGCACACATCCATATTCCCAGTACTTGGAAGGCTGAGACAGCAGGATCACAGGTTCTAGGCAAGAATGTGGTGATCTAGTGAAACCCTATTTCAAAATAAAATGTGCTAGATGTTTAGCTCAGAAGTAGAACACCAAAAGGTTCAAGACCACACCAAATAAACAAATAAATAAATAAATAAATAAGCTATTACGTGTATATACCACATTTTTTTTTATCAACTTGTCTGTTGGCAGACACTTAGTTTGGTTCCAAAATTTGGCTATTGTGAATTGTGCTGCAATAAACATGGGTATGCATGTATCACTAGAGTATTCTAACGTCAATTCTTTTGTAAGATTCTTATGACTAAGTGGTATAGCTTGGTCATATGGTGGTTCCATTCCTAGTTCTTTAAGAAGCCACCATACTTATTTCCCTAGTGGTTGTACTAATTCAAGAGATCACCGTAAGTATGTAAGAGTTCTTATTGTCCATATCCTCATCAGCAATTATTATTGATATATTCTTGATGATTGCAATTCAAAGTAGAGTTAGGTGGAATCTCAGTGCAGTTTTGATTTGCATTTACCATATAGCTAAAGATGCTGAAAATTTTCCATATATTTGTTGGTCATTTGGATTTCTCCTTTTGAGAAGTGTCTATTCAGTTCAATTTCCCATTTTTTATTGTGTTATTTGTTTTGTTTTTAGTGTAAAATTTTTTGAGTTCTTTATATACTCTGGCAGTTCTCTATCAGACAAGTAGCTAGCAAAGATTTTCCCCCAGTTTGTAGGCTCTCTCTTCAGACTCTTGATCATTTTATTTGCTAAACATAAGCTTTTTAATTTGATTTCATCCCATTTATTAATTCTCAGTTTTATTTCCTGAGCTTTTGGTGTCTTATTGAGAAAGTCTCTACTAGTGCCTATATGTTGAAGAGTTTTTCCTATGTTTTCTTCTAATAATTGCAAAGTTTCTTGTCTAATTTCTAGGGTTTTGATTCATCTAGAGTTGACTCATATGTAGGAAAAGAGATGTTGGTCTTATTCAGTTCTTGAACATGGAAATATCCAATTTTCCCAACACCATTTGTTGAAGAGTCTGTCTTTTCTCCAGTGTATATTTTTGACACCTTTGTCAAAAATCAATTGGCTATAAGAGTGAGGATTTATTTCTGTACCTCCTATTCCTTTGGACTATGTATCTGTTTTGTGACAATACCATGCTTTTTTGTTACTATAGCTCTGTAGTATAATTTAAAATCAGGTATTGTGATGCCTCCAGCATGGTTTATATTGCTCAGAATTGTTTTGGCTACTCTGAGTCTTTTGTTCTTCCACATTAATTTTAGGACTTTTTTCTAGTTCTGTGAAGAATGACATTGGTATTTTGATAAGGAATGTATTGAATCTGTAGATCAATTTTGGTAGTATGGCCATTTTGACAATATTTTTTTCTACCTATCCAAGGACATGAGAGGTCTTTCCATCTTCTAAGGTCTTTCTTCTTCATCTTATTTTTTCAGTGTTCTACAAATTTTATTGTAGAATGCTTTTATCTCTTTGGTTAAATTTATTTGTGTATGTGTGTGTGTGTGTGTGTGTGTGTGTGTGTGTGTGCTACTGGGGATTGAACCCAGAGGCATTCTACCTCTGAGCTAGACCCCCAGCCTTTTGAATTTTTTTTTTTTTTACTTTGAGACAGATTCTCACTAAATTTCTGAGGGTCTCACTAAGTTGCTGAGACTGACCTCAAATGTATAATCCTCCTGTCTCAGCTTCCCAAGTATTGAGATTGCAAGTGTGTACTACTACACCCAGATCCTATTTTATTTATTTATTTGTTTATTTGTTTTAAAGCTATTGTTTGAATGGTATTATTTTCCAGATTTCTTTTTCAGTAAATTCTTGGTGGTGTATAGACAAACCCTTGGATTTTATAAATTGATTTTGTATTCAGCTACTTTGCTGAATTTGATTATCAGTTCTAGATATCTTCTGATTGAGTTCTTTGGGACTTCTAAGTATAGGATCATGTCATCAGCAAACAGAGATAATTTCACTTCTTTTTCTATTTGTGTCCCTTTGATTTCCTTCTCTTACCTAATTGCTCTGGCTAAAATTTTAAGTTCTATATTGGATAGGATTTGTGATAGTGAGTATCCTTGTTTTGTTCCCAATTTTACAAGGAATATTTACAGTTTTTTCCCTCTTTAGTAAGATATTGGCTTGGGGTGTATCATATATTGCCTTTCTGACATTGAGGTAATGTTGTTTTTAATTTAGTGAAGGAACAGGTTCAGAAGTTTCCAAGTACCATTTTCTGCAGTTTATGTCTGGCAAAAAAAAAAAAAATGATGTGATGGTCCTACCAAGTAAAAATTATGTCAGGTTTAAGCATATATTCAGGACTAGGGAAATGATATTGGAACCAGTAGACATACTCTAAATTCCACAGGGCCAGGTGCATATTTTGCCTCACATTATATGTTCTCATTCTAATACAAGGACAATAAGAGCTTCAGAAACCTAGATGCCAATGTCAAATTGAACTCAGGTCTGTCATTATAGATGTGTTTGGCATTTATTATCCTAAATGCAGTAAAACAAAACAAAAAACAAATGGCATAAATGAAAGGGTCGATGGAACTATTAGCAGATATTGCTATTGTTAGTAGGATATTTTCTCCTGAGGATCTAATCTTTCCTCTGTCAGTGAGTTGGAGTCTGAAAACTGGGCAAGGGATCATGATTTTTGTTTGAATGCTTGCCTTCACTTCCTAATCATCTCATCTTAATTTACTTTGATTGAGTAAATTGAAGAATACCCTTGTCACAGTTTGGATTTAAAATGTCCCCAAAAGCTCACGTGTTGAAAGCATGTCCCAGTAGAGCAGGCTCAGAGGTGGACCATGGCTAGAAGAGGCAGGTCATTGGGGGTTTGCCTTTATTTTATTTTATTTATTTATTTTTTTTGCGGTACCGGGGATTGAACGCAGGGGTATTCTACCTCCACGCTATGCCCCCGGCCCTATTTTTTATACTTTATTTTGAAACCGGGTCTCATGAAGTTGCGGAGGGCCTCACTAAGTAGAGAAAGAGAGAGAGAGAGAGAGAGAGAGAGAGAGAGAGCTGAGGCTGGAAGCGAACCCGGATCCTCCGGTCTCCGCCTCCCAAAGTACTGGGATTACAAGCGTGCGCCACCACGCCCAGCTGAGGGGGTTTGCTTTTAGAGGCCATATATATCTGTGGGCCCCCTTCTCTTTCTCTCTTTCTGAGTTTGGCCACCATGATGTGAGAGCCATGTCCTTCCACCACATGCCCTACTGTCGCTGCAACCACTGCCACAGTTTATGCCTCAGAACCAGCCTGGATTGACTGAAACTTCTGAAACAATGAGTCCCAATAAACCTTTCCTCCTCTAAATTGCTGTCATATATTTTGGTCACAGTGATGGGAAATTTGATTAAAACAACTTTTGACTCTCAATCTACCTTGCCTCTAAAGATAATGTGTCGTGTTTGTCTTCATAGTTATCTGTAGGTCAGGGCTGGCATGTAATTCCTCTGTAACTTTGGTGCTCTTTGTAATCCAGCCCAATTTGCTCTAAGGGTTGTTTCGCTTGTTCCTTTTTATTTCTGGAATCCTATAATCTCTATTAAATATAGAGAACCTATTTCAGTAATAGCATCTTATAGTCAGTCCTGGTTTATGAGGAAGACAAGTATTCATCTTTTCAGTGACGTTGATACCCCTCTGAAAAACATAAATCTTATCACTTTGGCACAAAGAAAGGTCTCTAGGTCCTTCTGTAGAACATGTTTCAGCTTTAGCACCATTGTAAAACACATAATTTAGTATGGTGAACTTTTGATTCCTTTTTCCATTTTTTATCATGAAAATTCTGATATTTTTCTTCTTCAGTTAGTATGGACTACCAATATCTTCAGGCTTCCAAAAACCAATGCTAGAAGTGAGATATTGGTAATGCTAGCACCATTTCTGTATTTCGTCTATCATAATATTTGGGATATCACAGTTTTTCCAACCATGAGTTCTCCAATTATATTACCATCTAGACCACATATGTTGTAATATATGTGTGATAGTTAATCTGAACTGACAATTTGACTGGATTATAAACACCTAAGATTATGTATCTTCGGGTGCATTGATGAGATGATTCTCATGTGGAACAGCATATTGAGGGGGAAGTCCTGCCCTGAATGTGGGCAGTTCTGTTCTAATAGGCCTGACACTCAGATGAAAAGAAGGAGGAAGTGGGATGAAAGCAAGCATGATTCTTCTGGAGTAAAAGTGTGTTCGCTTTTGCCTGGGATACCAGACTTCAATCCTTTGGTCTTTTAGCTGGAAATGGTGAAATAACATTTCTTGGAGTTAGTGAAACAACATTTCTTAAGGAAGATCTCTGGCCTTTCCATCTTGTACTAGGACTGCATCATTGGTCACTCCTATTCTAAGGCTCCAGCTCTTGGACCGCTCAGCCAGTTGTTGGCTCCTCCAGCTCTCTGTGTGCAGGTGGTCACGTGGGACTACACCACTTTTGAGTGTAAGCTGATTTGATACATCTCATTTTTTAATATACATATCCTGTAAATTCTGTTACTCTTCACTAATTCAATATGTAATAATATGTAACCTTCATATATAGATATAATATATAATATGTAACCTTCACTAAAATAATATGTAAACCTATTATAAGAAACAGTGGTATATTAACATACATGACCAAGGTATACGCTTCAATTGTATCATATAGGCAGGAAATGCAAAATAAAACAAAAACAAATCCCAGAACATAGAAAAACTAAATATTTTGCCACAAATTTAACTTAATCTTTGATTAATATTGTGATTTCTTCTTTTTCTTTACACTTGATTTTTTTGCTAAGTATTTTCAAATTGCTATTTTTAGAAATTTGTTCTAATATTACTATTCCCAGTTTTGTTATTCTTAGATTTACATTTCAATGAATAAAAAATTCATCACCACATTTTAAACCATTCTTAATTCATAGCACACTTGGCCACAGTTCATCTTCTAGTAATGCCATCAAGAGGTAAACATAAATCACAACATCATAGTGTACTCTATAATTAGATAATATAAACTATTATTTGTCAATTAAAAATAAAATTATTAAATAAAATAACATTTTAAAAGAACTGATTATAATTTCTTAGTTTTTGCATAATTAAATATTTACTTATATTACACATAATTGGATATCTGCTTTGTTAGTATGAAGTTCTTACTTGCCAGAGTGTTGACAGCCTTCTCGTCACCTCACCATTATAGAGCAGTAGATCCAGTTCTGCTTACCTCACCTCCTAAGTCCTAAGGTCACACATCTCCGAATTGCCAAAGTGCCACTGTATTCTCCACGGCCCTCATGCTCTGTGATGGTGATGGGAAATGTTCCCAGACATGTATTTTAAGTTAGAGATTGTCATCAGCCTCCCTTCTTCCCAGGGAATTATATTTTGTGCCATTTGTGCTGTATTTCTCCAATAGTGGGCACCTGTTCTTCATATATGATCTTATCATGGTCCTTTTTCTACTATGTTATCATCTCCTCATCTTTTGTATTCTACGATAACATTATTGATAACTTTCATTGAAGACAAAGTTTTATTGTCTGATTCTAATTTTTCTTGTCACATCAGGTAAGATTCAGAAAGACTGGCACTGATGACTTTGCTCCATATTTTATTTTATTTTATTTTTTAACTCAGAGACTTTAATTTTCATTTTTTATTTTTATACTTTTATTGGTGCACTATAGTCTCACATCATAATGCAATTCATAGTGATAGTGACATTCATGCACACAGCACTTGGTGAGCTTTTCCCTAGCTCCCTCCCTCCCTTCCCTCTTCCGTATGCAAGATATTGAGATTGACATTGATATTCTCACATATCTACATAATGTCACTGGAAGTGTTTCCTTCATTAATTCTCCCTCTCACCCTGACCCTCCCGAAGACCATCTTGATCACTCCACTGGGGTTTCTCCTCCACTATCTAAAGTCCTTCTTTTATTCCAATCACTCCCTGGCTTCCACATATGAGAGAAAACACATGACCCTTCACTTTCTGTGACTGGCTAGTCTCACTTAACATATTGTTCTCCAGATCCATTCATTTTCCTGCAAATGACATCATTTTGTTCTTCATTACTGCTGAGTAGAATTCTATTGTGTGTATATTCCATAATTTTGTGATCCATTCATCTGTTGATGGACATCTGGTTTGGTCCCATAATTTGGCTATTATGAATTGTACTGCTATAAACATGTATATGCATGTATTACTATAATATTCTCACTTCAGTCCCTTTGGAAAGATACTCAGGAGTGGTATAGTTATTTCATATGGTGGATACATTTCTAGTTTTCTGAGGAATCTCCACACTGATCTCCATAGTGGCGGCACTAATTTGCAATCCTACCAACAGTGTAGAAGAGTTCTTATTTCCCCACATCCTTGCCAACATTTATTGTTGTTTGACTTCTTGATGGTTGCCATTCTTATTGGGGTTAGATGGAATCTCAGTGTAGTATTGATTTGCATCTCTCTGTTAATGATGTTGAACATGTTTTTCATGTATGTATTGGTTATTTGTATCTCTTCTTTTGTGAAGTGTCAATTTAGTTCAATTGACCATTTCTTGAGTTGGGTTATTAGTATTTTTAGTGTTAAGTCTTTTACTTTGTATATTCTAGATATTAGTCCTCTATCAGAGAAATAGCTGTAAAAGATCTTCTCCCATTCTGTAGGCTTTTTCTTTAGTCTCTTGATGATTTCCTTTAATGAGCAGAAACTTTTTAGTTTAATGCCATCTCATTTATTAATTCTTGTTTTAATTTTCTAAGCTCTGGGGGTCTTGTTGAGGAAGTTTCTACCTATGCCTATATGTTGGAGTGTTATACCTATGCCCTTCTCTAGTAATTTCAAAGTCTCTGGTCTAATTTCCAAATTTTGATCAATCTTGAGTTGATTCTTGTGCCGGGTGAGAGGTAGGGATTTAATTCCATTTTTCTACAAATGGATAACCAGTTTTTCCAACACCATTTGTTGAAAAGGCTGTCTTTTCTCCATCATATATGTTTGGCACCTTTGTCAATTGGCTATAAGTGTGTGTTTTTGTTTCTGTATCTTCTATTTTATTCTATTGTTCTATGTGTCTGTTTTTGTGCCAATACCATCCTGTTTTTATAGCTGTGTAACATTTATTCTTCTCATGCATTTTATTGCTTAAGTATTTTTAAGACTGTGTAAATAGCACAATGGCCCTGGAAATATGATCATAAGTTTATGAGATAGGTGACTCATGAGTAACATATTTACCAGAGGTTTTTCTGCTGCCCCTACTTTTCTCTTCCTCATTGTTGTTACTTGTATTTCTTTCTATAGTACCATACCTTCTTTTAAAATAAATAAAAGGCAATGTGGATAGTGAGCATATTTTTAAAAGAATATATTCTATAATTTTATATTTTAATTAAACAATGGGTACATTATAACTTTTTATATGTATAAAATGTTAGCTTTATTCATAAGTAAATTTATTTTCACATAATTTGATGTTAGCTAACCAAATTTGTGCAAAATTTTGCAGCTAATTGTATTATATGCATATAGCCTAGAACTAAGAGCATATGATTAGTAATTAGAGTATATATTTCTGATATATAGTACTCATAAGGGGTTTACAACAAAATTTATTATAATGATAGACCTAAGATGTTTTTATTTTATTTCCTACTTACATATAACACATAGCTAAATGTATAAATATGCCTTGGCTTTTGCTAGCTCAGTTGATTTTGTTTTGTAACCTAAAGTGTGATGTTTATTAAATTTGGAGTTAAAATGCTTCTCCATATAAAACATCTAGCATACTACAGATTTATGAATTATTTTGCAAAGTGTTCATAAATTTATTTAAGTTCTACATCTCGGTACTTCAGTCTACTAAGTAACATTCTGTATCTTATTTTTGTATTCTAATATTCTGCCTCCTATCAAACTGCACTTGAAAGGAAAGAATATTATGTACAATTTTATATATTTTAAATTGCCTTTGAAAGACTCTATATCATTTTTCAAGTATAATTTAAATACAATGTGGGTATACTGTAGGAATATTATACATATATATGCACATGCATACCTACAATTATATACATTTCAAGCAGTAAAATAAATACAATTTTTAAATTCATCTGAACATGTAGAAAATTATATTTAAAAACAAGCTTATATTGACTTTCCCCAAGACTTCTTTTGGAAAAACCAGGAGGCATAAGTAATACTTACTAGCTCAGGAAACCTGACACAACAATATTTTTCTTTTTATGCTCCTACACACATATCATCAAGGAAAAAATTAAATTTAAAATAGAATACAATAGAAAAGTTGAATGTATACATTTGCTTTTTTCTTTATTAAATAAATTTATTTTTAGCTGATATACAATTGCTATGAGATCAAGTTTTAGATTGCACACATACATGAAATTGTACAGAACGTTTTTTTCCTGTGCCTGCATCATTTCAATTAATAATTTCTTGTTCCATACATGTTGTCACAAATAACAGGATTTCTTTTTTTTTTCTGGTACTTGGAATTAAATCTCTACTTCCAAGCTACACAACCCAGCACTGTGTGTGTGTGTGTGTGTGTGTGTGTGTGTGTGTGTGTGTTACCGGGAATTGAAGGGGTACTCTACCTCTGAGATACAGCCCCAACCTTATTTTATTTTATTTTTTATTTTTAAGTAAGATCTGAGTTACTGAGGCTGGCCTTAAACCTGTGATCCTCCTGTCTCGGCCTTCCAAGTACTGGGATTACCAGTGTTCACCATCATGCCTGACCACACCCAGCATGTTTTATTTATTTTTTTATTTTCATTTTTTGCGACACTGGGGATTGAACCCAGGGGTATTCTACCTCTGAGCTACACCCCCAGCCCTATTTTTTATTCCTTATATTGAAACAGAGTCTCACTAAGTTGCAGAAGGCCTCACTAATTAGCTGAGGCTGGCTGTGAACCTGGATCCTCTGGTCTCAGCCTCCCAAGTACTGGGATTACTTATTTTTTGTTTTGATGTAAGGTCTCACTAAGTTTCTGAGGATCTTGCTAAGTTCTGAGGTTGGCCTTGAAACTACTATTCTCCTGTCTCACCCTCCCAAGTACTGAGATTACAGTAATGTGTGACCATACCCAGTCGATTTCATTTTTTATGGATGAATAATATTTCATTTTTTATATGTACCACATTCTTTATTCATTTATCAGATGATAAACACTAGGTTTGTTTTTATTTCTTGACTATTGTGAGTACTGCTACAATGAGCATGGAAATGCACATGCCTCTTCATCATACTTTTTACAACTCCTTTGAATATATACCCAGTAGTGGAATTGCTGGATCCTATGGTAGTTTTATTTTTATTTTGGGGGGACTTCCATACTGTTTTCCATACTGGCTAAACTCACTTGCATTCCCACCAATAGTGTGTAAAGGCTTTCTATTTCTGCACATCCTCACTTTAGTCCTTTTGAGAGTAACCATCCTTACTAGGATGAGGTAATATCTCATTGCAGTTTAGCTTTGCTGTACCTGATGATTAGTAATGCTGAGCATTTTTTTATATGTCTGGTGCATATGAAAAAAAATTGTATGTCTTCTTGGAGAGCACTTTAGATTTAAAGGTCTTTTTAAATAAAATTATTTTATGTATGTATTTATGTGTTTATTTGTTTATTTATTTTGCAATTGAGTTCTTTGAAATCCTTATATATTATGGATTTTCATCCAAAGACAACTGTGTAGTGTCAAATATATCTCCTATTTTGTAGATTGTCTCTTCATTATGATGGTTGTTCATTTGCTGTGCAAAAGCTTTTTAGGTTGATGTAATCGTATTTGAGAATTTTTGCTTTTGTTTTCTGTGCTTTTGAATTATTGTCTAGAAAATCCTTGCCTTTTGAAATGTTCTAATACCATTTCTCCAGAGTTTTTTTTCTAGTTGCAGATCCTATATTTAAGTCTTTAATACATTTTAACTTGATTTTCATAATTGGTCAGAGATAGGAGTCAAGTTTAATTCTTCTGTATATGACTATTCAATTTTACCAGCATCATTTATCGAAAGGCTATCTTTTCTCCAGAGCATGTCCTTAGCACCGTTGTCAACATGATTTGGCTGTAGATGTGTGGGTTTACTTTTAAGCTTTCTAATTGTTCCCATTGGTCTATGTGTCTGTTTTTATGCCAACACCACTCTGTTTTGATTATTAGAGCTTTGGAATATATTTTGAAGTCAGTTATTATAATGTTTCTTATTTTGTCCTTTTTGCTCAAGATGCCTTTGGCTATTCAGGTTTTTTTTCATTTTCATACAAAGTTTAGAATTGTTTCTACCAGTTCTGTGGAGTATTTCATTGGTATTTTGATTCTATAGATTCCGTGGGAACTATGGACATTTTAACAATATTGATTCTTCATGCAATCAATGGATAGGGGATGTCTCCCCATTTCTGTGTGTCCTCTTCAATGTATTTCTTTCACCAGTGTTATTCATTTCCACTTATTCTTGTAGGAATTGGGGAGGGTGCTTTCTTGATTTCTATTTCAGGTAATTGGCTATTCATGTTGTGCAATGCTAATGACTGTTGTAAGTTAATTTTGTTTCCTTCCAGAACACACCCCCAGTGACTTACTTTCTCCAGTTAGACCTCACCTCTAGACATTTCTATCACCTCTTAATAGTGCCACTAGCTGGGAACCAATCCTTTAATACATGAGCCTTTGGGAGGAAAGTCCAGATCCAAACTCCAACTTCTGTAACTAATTTGTTCAGGGTTTTTATGATAAAGGAGTGTTGAATTTTATCATATGTCTGTTTTACATCAGTTGAGATGATCATATGGTGTTTGTCCTTCATTCTGATGATGTGATATATCATGTGTATTATTTTGCACATGTTTAACCATCCTTGAATTGCTTGGATGAATTGCATTTGGTCGTGATGAATAATCTTTTTTGTATGTATGTGTGCTACTAGGGATTGAACCCAGGAATGTTCTACCACTGAGCTCCACCTTAGCCCATTTATTTATTTATTTATTTATTTATTTATTTATTTATTTATTATTTTATTTTGAAACAGGATATCACTAAGTTACCACACTATGGCCTTGAAAAGGCATTCCTTTTGTCTCAGCCTCCCAAGTATTGGGATTATAGGTGTGTACCACTGCCTCCAACAAATAAACTTTTTAATATGCTGTTGGGTTCAGTTTGCTAGTATTTTGTTAAGATTTTTCTATTTTATAAAATATATTAACGTATGCTTTCTTTTTGGGTTGTGTTCTTGACTGGTTTCGATACCTATTTTACTGTCCCTTTAGCATGTGTTTCAAAGAATTACCTCCTCTTAAATTTTTGGAATAATTAAGAAAAATTGATATACTTTCTTCTTTGAATGCTTGGTGGAACTCATCATTGAAGCTATATGGTCCTAAACTTTTCTTTGATAGAAGATATTTTATGATTCAATCTCATAACTTGTTATTGATCTATTTGGGTTTTCTATTTCTTCATGATTGAACTTGCTAAGGTATATGTACCTAGAAATATGTCCATGTATTCTAGGTTATTAATTTTTGGCATATAGTTGTTCATAATTATCTCTAATGATCCCTTGTATCTATGGTGCCCATTGTATTGTCTCTCTTTTCATCTCTTTTTTGAATTAGAGTGTTCTTTTTCCTTTCATTTCTTTCCCTTTTTTTTGACTAGTCTACCTAGCTAAATTTGTTTGCAAATTTTATTTATGATTTCAAATAACCAGCTCCTCATTTTTTGATTTTTTGGGATTGCTTTTAGTCTTTAGTTCATTTATGTATGTTCTGATCTTTATTACTTTTATTTTTTGTAAATTTTTTCTTTTAGTTCCTTGAGATTCAGTGACATGTTGTTTATTGGAGATATCTCTTTTATTGATGTATGTGTTGATTGTTATAAATTTACATCTTAATACTGCTTTTGTTTCATGTCATACATTTTGGTATATTATGTCTCCATCTCATTCAAGAACTTTTCAAGAATTTCTTTGTAATATCCTTCTTGAGTGGTTGGTTGCTGAAGATTAAGTTGTATTTTCATGTATTTTAATAATTTGAAAGTTTTTCTTGTATTGATTCTAATTTTATTGCACTGTGATCAGAAAAGTATACTTGATAAGATTTCAAGTTTTAAAAATGTATTGAAATTTATTTTGTCTCAATATGATAATGGCATATTTTCTGTCCTGGAGAATATTCCGTGTGCTGATGAGAAAAATGTATTCTGTAGCTGTTGGATGGAGCATTCTGTAGATATATATATAGTCTAATTGGTTTAGAGTGCAATATAACTCTGCTGTTTCTTTGTCGATTTTCTGTATGGATGAGCTGTTGATTGTGGGGAGTAACATTTTAAAGTCCCCTCCTATTATTGTATTGCAGTCTATTTCTTGCTTTTGGTCTATTAATAGTTGATTAAGATATTTGGATGCTTAACTATTCAGTGTCTATATATTTAGAATTGTTATTTCTTCTTTCTGAGTTGGCCTCTTTATCATTATATAATGACCTTTCTTGTTTCTTTTCACTGCCTTATATTTAAAGTCTATTTTTTTCTGATGTAAACATGATTGCTCTAGCTTTCTTTTGGATTCTATTTGCCTGGAATATCATATTCCATCCCTTCACTTTCACATTGTGCATGTCCTTAGAGGTGGAGTGAGTTTCCCGTAAGCAATATATAGTGAGGTCTTTTTTTTTTGTTCTTTTTTATCTTAAATCCACTATCTCATTCTATATCTTTTACTTGGATACTTTAATTCAGTTACATTTGAGTTCATTACCAATAGTAATTTCTTACTATAGCCATTGGTAATTTAATTTATTACAGTTTACTATACTTTCTCATTTTCTTATAGTTTTGCTTTGTGATTAAGTGATTTATACTCTAGGAATGTGTTTTGATTTCTTGCCTACTGTTTTTGCCTTGTCAGTTATGTATTTTTGCTTTGTGGTTATCATTAGGTTTACAAAAGTCAATTTTGATTATAACAAGCTATTTTGAAATGATAGAAATTTAACATGATTGTGAATTTAAGAAAACAAAAGCAAAGACAAAAATATGCTAATAAGTATAAAAATTCTAGAGGCTCCACTTATGAGCTCTGGCCTGGGTATAGGGCTTTCTGCCTGGTGTTGGGTCTCACTGTGGCAAGACAAGCACTAAGGTTCTAGACAAAGACTTGTGCTAGCCCTCACACTCTGTTCCCCATTGGGTTGGGTTATGTTTCATCCTCTGCTGCCTAAGGTTGGAGGTGGGTTACTGGAGGCATTCAGTCATCTGGCTACACATTTCCAGTGGTACAACCCATAGATATTGGCCTTAGGGTAAGACCCATGGGGTCAGCCTGACACACAGTTTCACCATGGTGGGTCTGGTCTGGGTTTCAAGACTAAAGCCTGGACTGAATTTCTTCTCCTTCCCCCTAACTGGAGGTATCTCTCTCTTCTGCTGACGGGGGGGGGGTGCTGACAACTCTTTCCTTCCTGCCTTCTTCAGTGTGTCTCTTAATTTTGTATTAGAAGCAGACATTATGGTCTCTCACCTAGCTTACTTGGCTCTTGTGAAGGCAGTTTGGTTGTGAAAAGCTGTTCAAACTGGTGTGTCTATAGAGAGACAGTTACTTGATGATCTTATCCAGCTGCCATCTTTCTCTCCTTCCAACTTAGACATTTTAAATATAGACTGAGCTTATGTTCAATGTTGAACAGAGAATCATTCATGTTACTCATGTTTATAGCACTAGCCATATGCCTATATCAATGGATAACTCATAGAATGGTAGCTTCAACTATGCTATCTTATAGTCAGCCTTTTTATGTGTTTTATTTCATCTCTATTCAGGATATTATTGAAATAGTCACTAAATGATTAATTTGTTTTCTTTTAATTTTTACTTTTGTGATACTAGAGATCAAACCCAGGGGTATTTCACCACCGAGCTACACCTCCATCCTTTTTTAATTATTTTGTTTTGAAACAGGGTCTTATTAAGTTGCCAACCTAAGTTGCTAAGACTGGCCTTGAACCTGTGATCCTCCTGTCTCAGCTTCCCAAGTATTAGGATTATAGGCATGTGCTATGACAGTTTAAAGATTAATTTCTTAAGCTTACTATAGCTATAGGGAAAACTTCTACTATACTCTGATCATTTTTCTTTGTAGTAAAACATTTTATTGTCTTGGCATCCACATCATAATCATAATGGCAAAATATGTGCAACTGTTATTATTGATCAGCATACAATTGGCTTTGTTGTCCTACTCCCAGATTTAAGTGTATGAACTTTGGGTTTTCTCCAAAATACAGCATGAGTTCCCTCCAATTTATTTCAGGTTTTGGATGTGAGTATACTGGAGGTTTGACCTGATGCATTCCTTTTTGCCTCGGCTTGGCTAGCACCTTAGTTTCCTGCTACGAAATGTGAAATGCTCTGAATCTGGAAAAAGTATGGAATTGCTTTTCAGAGATATTGACCCAAAGAGCAGCTTGAGATCAACAACTGTGAAAGAGATTATTGATCAGTTGTCTTCTTACATTCAGGAAGAGAATAAATCATGGATAATATTAGAAATACATAGATAATTTAAAGAGAAGTATATCAAGGAATTACATGGTTTATATCAAATTGCACATTGCTTTAAAACATAGGAAATAATTCTTCTAATAGGTAAATTATATATAGATTCTATGTAAATAATAGTATTTTTATGATTTTAGGTATATATTTTTAGAAAAAATATTTAAAATGAGGCTTGATAGCCTGAATAGAAAATATCCTTTTCTTATTAATAGTAAATCAGAAATTCCTGAGTTTATGTAGAATATATACTCAATAATCTCTTCAGCCTCAGAAAAATGCATATAAAAATAAAGTTTACTTTGTATCAGACTGTACTAAATTTGCCTCATACTATGTGTGTGTGTGTGTGTGTGTGTGTGGTACTGGGGATTTAATTCAGGGGCATTGCAATTCTGAGTTAGATCACCAACCCTTTTTATTTTTTATTTTGAGACAGGGTCTTGCTGAGTTGCTTAGGTTGGCCTCATTCCTGCAATCCTCCTAGCTCAACCTCCCAATTACTAGGATTATAGGGGTGGGCCAAAACACCTGGCTAGTGGTATTTTTTTCTACTTATGTCTTCCCACAAAAACTTCAAGATTCTATAAAATACTGAAGAATATTAAAATATAGAGGAATTATTCTATATGCTTCATAAATTAACTTTGTATTTCAGAAAGAAGGCCAATTCTAAATTCATTTGAGTTAAGTCCTTCCAGGTAATTCTTGTTTGACTGGTCCTTGAACTTATATCATATTCCTTGAGTTTTTCCCACCAAGTTCTGAATTAGAATTTCTTTCTATATATTGGCAACCATCTGAGATCATCAGTTCCATCTACTTCTCTTCTGTTACAATCATTGTCATTCCAATCTTACTTGATGGCATCATTATGTTTGCAGTACTGAAGATAAAATCCAAGGATTCCATGCCATTCCTTACTCCATGTCATCTGCTTCTCCTAAACATTTTCCAAATGTTCTCAATCCTACCTGAGAAATGCATCACATATCTGATGTACCTTATTGCTACATTTGTTTAACTTCTCATAATCTCTTATCAGCAGTGAAACAATAACTTCCTAAATGATCTTCATGCTACCAAGTTCTCTATTCTAATCCATATTTTATTCTATAACAATCTATCTTACTTCCATGTAGAGAGAAATGCAGGTGCTATATACATGTATATTTCTATCACTATGAACCTTATTATGTTGTATAATTACAATGCACCAATTTGAAAAAAAAGAAACAGTGAATTAAAAAAATAAGGACTTGAGCCAGGCGTGGTGGCGCACGCTTATAATCCCAGTACTTTGGGAGGCGGAGATCGGAGGATCTGAGTTCGCAGCCAGCCTCAGCTCTCTCTCTCTCTCTCTACTTAGTGAGGCCCTCTGCGACTTCGTGAGACCCTGTTTCAAAATAAAGTATAAAAAATAGGGCCGGGGGTGTAACGTGGAGGTAGAACACCCCTGGGTTCAATCCCCGGTACCGCAAAAAAAAAAAAAGTACTTATATAATCTCCCTTAGTACCAGTGGTCATGATGTGGTAGTAACTATGATGTAAGAAAGTACCAGTTATCTAGCTTTCCTTTTCTTAAAATTGTTATACCAATTTTACAATTGCCATATTTCTGATGGCATGATTTCCATGTTCTGACTATGTGGTTATATGTACACTGAGGAAATTTCAAGTAAAATAAATATACTGAGGCAAATTTATTGAGACGTGGTAATATCTTATTTTACCTGTTTTCACAAAATATTCATTGAGACATGGTAATATCTTATTTTATCTGTTTTCACAAAATGTTAAATGATATGATAATGGGCTTGAAACACGAACACAAAAAAAAGAAGGAAAGAAAAATGAGAACCTGAGAGAATGAGGTCTGGGTTCTAGGTCCCATGCTTGCTAATCACAGGGCTTGGATAAACCATTTTATCCTTTATGTTCTGGCTATCTTATAGATAAAATGAGAGTAAAATTTGTCTTCTTTGTATTTCAAAGATTTATTAAATATATCAAATTTCATAGTATATTTGACATTTATAAATTAGATGTTACTTGAAAAATGATGAGTACCACTAAGAATTAAATTAATATTTGTTGTTGAGATATATATTCAGGCCAGTAGGAAAACAAATTATTGTTGAAAATTCAAAGTTGAACATAGTGGCCCACATCTGTAATCCTAGTATTTGGGAGGCTGAGACAGGAGGATCACAAGTTACAGGCCAGCCTGGGCAACTTAGTAATACCCCATCTCAAAATAAAAAATAAAAAGGGCTGGGGATGTAGCTCAGTGGTACAGAAGCCCTGGGTTCAATCCCCAGTACCACACACACACACACACACACACACACACACACACACAAATTCTATGATAGCACCAAATTCTAATGTTGGTAGCTAGGAAATATAAATGTTACACACGATATAGCACTATATATAATATATACATATATAAAATATATGTGTATATATAATGCCATATATATGTATAACTAATATACATATATGTATATACATATATGGTGAATGCATATATGTTTCTATCAAATGTATGTTTTATATGTGCATATGTAGTTCTATACATATATACATACACATACACATACAATTTTCATGATCTCATTTAATTTTTACAACAATTCTATGAGATTATCAAGTCCATTAAGCTCTCTGATTCTTAATTTCTCAAATGAAAGAATTTAGATAAGTCTAACAGACTCTAACACCAAAGACCTTATATTAATCAATAATACTTAAAATATTGTTAAAATTTAATATGTACATGGTAATACTGGGATTTATCTAATGCCTGCACATCAAAAGATCAAAAGCATCATAGTGGAGGCAAGCTATGCAGACCATTGTAATGCTAGGGAGTCTCTGTGATGAAGCCCTGAAAGGCTGTGGCAAGCACAGTCTACAGTACAGTGAAATCATGTGTAAGATTAGTAAATAAGTAACAATATAGTTGATCTGTTGTCTTTTCTTTTAATGCTTAATTTCAATAATAGAGAATAGGTGATACTCAAAGACAAAGAAAGAAGTACCTCAGAAATTTCGAAAGTAAGAAGTAGCCCTGTGAGTAAGTAATTGTACTGAAACAACAGGATAAACCAAGACCCTCTCCAGACAAAATAATATGGATAGTCACCAAAACAATTAGTCATTTTTTAAAAGAAAATAAAAAATATCAATGGTTTTTACTCATTCTTAAAGGAAATGATGCATCCACAGGTAGAAAGATTGCTTCAGCCCTGGAATTTGAGAGCAGTCTGGGCAACATAGTAAGACCTCCATCAAGAAAGGAGAGCGAAGCTGGGCGTGGTGGTGTGGTGGCGCACACTTGTAATCCCAGTACTTTGGGAGGCGGAGACCGGAGGATCCGGGTTCGCGGCCAGCCTTAGCTCTCTCTCTCTCCCGGTCTCTCTCTCTCTCTCTCTCTCTCTCTCTCTCTTTAATTAGTGAGGCCCTCCGCAACTTTGTGAGACCCGGTTTCAAAATAAAGTATAAAAAATAGGGCCGGGGGTGTAGCG